>DWPP01000377.1:0-11712 GCA_018251735.1 Eantis mithridates tamenund
ATTTAAATAGACTTTTAAACTTAAAAAACAAACCTTTTGTTTAAATTTCAGTTGTTAATCCGATTGACAGATCTGTAATAGACAGATATCTATACATATAAAGGCATATAATGGATAGGACAGATTAAGAGATACATACTATATAATTCTGTTTATCATTATTAGAATACAGAATCATAAAATCTTAATCCTATCTTAAACCCTTTAATCTTAAGGACATTATCAAAAATAAATCTGCTACACAAAGGACTTCGCAGAAATAAAAAATACCTGAGATATAAAATTCAACTAACACTTGTGTAATACTTTTATCATACTGGTCAAAACTGGTTAAAAGTAAAGGTTATACAGTCGAATTGAAAACCTTTCTGAAGTCGGTTAGAAAAATACTTTATGACATCACGTTGCTACGTAATGAGAATATCGAAATGTTTCTTACAAAGTTAACTTTAAGGATACTAATTAACATAACGTTAATGTTTATGCTAAGAACTACGCTTTCTGTGCTTTAAATACACTGACACGAAGTTAAACGTTGTCGGCTTCTGGTTTTTCATTTCTATCTCACCGCTAAGCACGGGTGACCCCCAAGTGGCGGAGGCTTAATAGAATTTATTAGCAGTTGTTTATTTGGTTTGATACTGAATTCATACTTCGGTGGCTCCGCTTCATTTATCGAAATTATCTACAAATTGAACAAAGGTGAAGAAAACACCGCGATACCTAAAATTTCGAGTGCCTCTGAGTGGTGCACTTGGTGAGGAAATGGGTTGTTGATGATGTTGATTTGTTTAACGTTTATTAACCCATAATTGGGAATGGGTAATTATTCAACTATCTACCCATACAAGCCACAGTATTAAACATGAGTCTCCACGCTTCTGGAAATCGCATTGGAGATGAAGGTTACGGTAAGACTATCAGGCATATTGTTAAACTACTTATAGTGTTTTTGACGTGACTACCACGCCCAACAAATCTTCATTAAATTTTTATTCCTTCACGACTTTCACTAATATGCTCTATACTCACTCTGTATTATTGTTGTGAATTTTATTGTCCTTTACGTTTGTATTATTTCCCGCAACCCCTTTCATCTATGACTATTTATACTTTAACTCAATTTCAATTCAGAAACTTTGAACCGGCTCTAATCGAGCGAGCGACAACAGTGTAAGTGCACTTACGAAATTCGCTCCACTAGTGTTAAACTATTCGAACTTTGTATTGTGGTATGAGTTACAAATTATAAATAGAGTTATATTTCCTGTAACTATTCGCTGGAAAAGCGTAAGGAAAAACAAAACCATTTATATTAATTCTCTGATCATCTATATAACAATGAATAATACTAAGACCTAATTGTATTTTGATATCTTCTTTTGATATCTTTCAGTTAAAAATAGTTCAGATATTCTAGAGATTGGAGTAAACAATAGGAAAGACAAAAATACTGTATTTGGTATCTAACAATTTAGTTTAAACAAGTATAACAACTTGAGAACGCAGTTATTTTAAAAATACAGACGTATATTTAAATTTCAGTTATATAAAATATTTTATCAATTCCGACGGATACATCCAGAGATTACTGCGTTCAACCAAACAACTTCTCCAGTTTTATAATATTAGTATAGATATTATAGATATCATAATCTGTAAAATAGTACGTATGATAAATCCAACATGAGATACGCAGATGGATTTGTTAATCTCAGTTAATCACGAACTCCATTTACATAAACACCAGATAGCTGTAGCAAGTATGCCACTTCAAAGTAATCTGGAGCGAAATCGATTCTGTACGCGCGTTCACGAGAAAATTTGCATATAAAGATTCACTCTTGATAATTCGTGATTAGATAGAGTGCTTAGGTACATATGAGTACATATTTACAGATGGTATTTACGACGGCCTAATGAGTCTATCCACGAAACAAGAGGTAGGTTCTGTTAATTTTAATTTCAGCGCCTTGTACATGGTCCATGATAACCCTTAATATTAAAAGATAAGAAAAATTATCAGTTAGATTTAAAGATTGTACCAAGACTATTATATCAAACAAAATGTACTACTTTTTATATTTTTTTGTAAGAAAGAACAATTGCAACAGTGTTACAGTATTCATCTACACTTAGTAGTAGTACATTCTAGTTAAAAAAATGATTATTCTATTATAGAATAGATTTTTTTTATAAATACCTATTATTGTGAACGCCACGCTCACAGTTTTTGGATTGTGTGAATACTGACATTTCGCCCAGGTTTCGTAAAGCTTCAACATTACCATAAATGTTTAGAATGGGACTTCCACAGTTCAACGTATAATTACTTGCTTCTTTCCTTATAATTACTGAAGTTTAAAACTCTGTAAACTTATAAATGTATTGTTATTCGCCTAATTTGTATCTTACCGAGGCATTTATTTATAACAATGAAGTTATATTGATTAAAATACCTACCCTAAATTTTTAGATGTTATGTGTAATAGTAACTAATTATCATGTTCTTTGCCGCGAAGGAAAACTTCGTCAACAAACTTACATGCTTAAAAGTTCTTGAAGGCACATTTGTCCTGCGTGGTGGAAGCAACAATATAATGAAATCAATTATTATATTTGCTTTTCGTTCATGAACATATGTATACACCACCAAAGTTACTGATTTGTTCTGCAACTTTTAAGGCAGTTCGAAAGAAAGACGTTTATATCTCAGAATAGGCTAGTTTATTATTCAGTGCTAAATTATTAACATGTTAAGATCTTCGTTGAAATCTTACCTTAGGAATTTATTTTAGACTCTATTTATATAACTTCGTCTGCCGTCATCTTGAAAATTATTATGAAATCAACCAAGTAATCTTGAAAATTTTAGTAAACATAACAACAAAAGATATCAAATAACACATGAGTACTTGTCGCGGTTTTTAAGTCAGTACTAAATATTAATAGAAGCTTAAAATAGCCGTTCTTAAAAGCGGCTATTAATATAACGACGTCTAGTAACATGTTGTTAAAACAAATGCAATATTTACAAGATATGTCATAAATTTAGTTGTCAATCGAAGCTATAGTAAGGCAGATATTTTTAACTTTTGTAAGAATTCTTTTAGGCGTGACATAATGAAAATAATTAAAAATAATAACTAATCAAGCACCCAAAGGCACATGCTCATGCACGCACACATATACACACACGCACACATCCGCACATATATATACACACGAACAAACACACTCTCATATAAAACACATAAATATTTCTTGTTACTTAGAAGCGTAATTTGCAAATGTATAATTTTATAAAACGTAAGTATTGGATTGGCTGTATGTTAGTTAAGTAAGAAATGTTACTGTAAATAAATAAAAATAGGTACGTTTATTGCTCTCAATTTACTACTCATTACAAACTAATGAACACATACAGAGATCTACTATGAAATAAAAAAATAAGTAGCGGAAGAGTTTTCTATATGAAAACATAGTCCATTAATACTTTCAACATTCACTCGCTCATCACAGATCAATCTGGGTCAAAGCTTCTGCATTTTGTTATTGCATACTTTTATGGCCTATGAAAGTTCGGAATATCTGTCATTAGTCTCATTTTACTTTTACGACAGATAAAATTCTTTATTGATATTCTCTTTATTGCTCTTTTGATGGATATCTGTAGAGTGATATTGTTTTTGTTGTAACGTAATTAATGGTAAGCACTCATAGTTTAGTTTGTTGATACACACTTCGGTGGGTCCGGGTTCAAATTCCAGTATGCACCTTACATATCGAAGTTATGTTCATAGTTACTAATTTCACGTACTCTGCAGTGTAGGAAAACATCGTGAGAAAACCTTAATGCCTAAAAGTTCACTAATATATTCTTGAGGCTATGCGAAGTTAAGCAACTTGACATCTGTATAAATGATTTGTTGATGATGATTGTTCTAAATATGTATCTACATTGAAATATGTGTTCTATCTCGCTCAGGTTTTTATTTATGACAGTACAGAATTTTACACAAAGTATTTAAACTTAATTTCATTTCAAAAACTATATTAATTTTCTCCAATTCAATGAACATTTAATATAATATAGCTAAACAGTTCTTTTCCTTTTTTAATTGCTTGTATATCTGGAATTACCTACTCTTTGGAAAATTCATCTCTACTATTATAAGAGAAAGCTATTTATTACAAATTACGCAGAACTACTAGTTATTAGTCCATAATGCTAATCTCATTCAATTAAATCTCAACCTGAACAGAACTTTATTTTTTTAGTTTTATGGTTCATTTGGATCTGCGCTCACAGTAGCTTGCAGAGTAAACAATGTAATGATGACAATGGAAGTTTTTACATTCATATGTTTCACATGTAATCTGATGGAGTAAATAAAATATTGCTATAAAATGTAAAAATGTATTGAGTACTGGTATACCTAAGAACCGTGTTTACCTCAACCATTTCATTAAAGGCATCCAAGAATTTCCTATTTCATTGTTCAACTCAGATCAAGTCAGACCGTCTAGTTCTATAAAACAGGTGACGCATTCTCACGCAGCTTCCATTTTCGTCATAAAGCTTCCAAGTTGCTACCATTAATACCTCCCTGTTATCTAATAATATGACGTGATATGCCATAGCGTGACTTCCAAGCGCTGTCCTCAAACATCTGCGACGTAAAACTTTTGCATGTTACGATATTTTGTCGTCTGTTTGTCTCAGATTGAATAACTTTGTCTCAAACCGCTTATCGGATGAAGTTTCCTGAACATCTACAACAATAAAAAGTTGTGCTGCTCTTTTATTTAGGTCAGAGTTCTCTATGAGTTTTTTAAATAGTTTTAAATATAATCAGTTTACATTGATTATCTGCAACCAAATATAATATGCACTTTTAGTATATACGAATATAAAAAACCGTTTACGGGCACTTATTTAAATATGTATCTTTTCTTTGTTTTATTTCTGACATTTATATTCTTTCGTATCGTTCATTTACTGTATTAACTTAAAAAGTTCTATCCATCAACTGATGACAATCCCTAATATCCTATGGCCCAGTCATCACTTCGGGTTTATAATATCTGTTTTCCAAGTGCATATTTATTATGTTCTTGTGTTTGTGAGTAAATGACATAAGGTATCCAATTGTACTAAGTGTGTACCGTTGTAATATGTTGGCACGGTGCAATATCAATGATAATTATTAACGGGCTTAGACAATATAAACAACTTTCCACACCTACGCTTTATTGATACATTACATTACACTTACCATATGACAACTTTATTCCTTTTTATGTCTTTTCCCTTTTGAGAGAGTGCATCAAGCCAACTTTTCTAATCCAAGAGGTCGATAGCATTTCGTGTTCAAATCGCGGTTGCTCTGTCATGTACATATATAGGCAAAACTAATTCATTGTCTATCAATTTCTACTGTCTTTATATACTTTGCACATTATTTATTTTGATCTGTACAAGTGAACATATAACGAGCTTACTATATAATAAATGTGGTAGAATATTGACGATTGATTATTATTATATCATAGCTTAGAATAAATAAATTGAAATATGCCAATAGATGTACTTATTGATCTTCTGTAAATTGTTTCTTAGATATCGAATGGAGAAGTACAATAAGAGCTATTAGAGCTATAAAGAACCTCTATTGTCGAGTTTTGGTTTACGCTTTTCTCAGTAGGTATTTCACAGAGTACATGCTCACAATTTATTCCTGCCTTCGAACAAATTTATTTCACCTTTACAACATAAATCTCTCGAATTAACATTTCAAAATATATTTCGAAACGAAATTTTCTCTGAAAGCGCTTCAGT
This sequence comes from Eantis mithridates tamenund, assembly GCA_018251735.1. Classification (NCBI taxonomy): domain Eukaryota; kingdom Metazoa; phylum Arthropoda; class Insecta; order Lepidoptera; family Hesperiidae; genus Eantis; species Eantis mithridates. The sequence continues at coordinate 5,843 of DWPP01000377.1, forward strand.
TTCCATAATCAGAAAATTCAAATCGTGTCTGTGTACTTTTTTCGGCCATTTGAAATGCAAATCTACGACGGTAAATGTAATTTAAGAATTCAAATATTTTTATGTAGGCCTGATGAAATATATAAAATCATCTAGAATGGAGCTAAATTGATTTAGGTACTGGAAGATCGTGAAAGTTAATACAGATAGCTAATTGGTTTATTAATCCAAGCCACCATTAACGGGTAAATAATTCACATAACAATTAAAAGTATGATGATGTCTTCGTAGCTTCATTTCAGATAGAAGTAGGTAGTGCTTGTACCTACAGTTCGTCCATTGTCATACCTGACATATCCGATTATTGCAATTAATTGCCAAAGACAAAATTGTATAATAGTCTATAATTTTCTCTCCTGTTCAGAAACCACTGTTTTATTGACCACTTAAAACCAGGACGGACGCAAACTCAATTACTACTTTCCCGAAAAGAATAACATATTTTGTTTAATAACTTAACCAAACCCAACTTTGTACAGAACAGTATAAATGAATGGATTCTATTTTCTTAACCGTGCTATTCAGAATTTTAGTGGGTCACAGTAAAAGTGTCCAGAATTAAAAATTGTACTATATCCTTTGCCTTAAAGTCGCTGACTTTTTCGGCCTTCAAATCAGATGATGTTAAATGAGCTTAAAATTACTAGACGTTAACGAGCTAAAGCGAAAAAATCATCTCCTCTTTAATTAAAGTTCACAAATGTCAAAGGATTATTCGGAAATAAAAAGCATTATCGTTGGCCGCCTAACTTAGCTGCTCCACTAGTACTTGACAAGCTATAAACGATAATAATCGCTTGATCAAATGAGAAAAATGCCTTTGACGCCTTTGGCTATGAAGGCTAGTTGATAAAATTAACTCTATTACTTGGTTTCAGCGATGATAACAGCAACAGAATGGAAATGATTGTTAAGAATTAATTCATTAGTAGAAAGTTTTGTTCATAGCCATTTTAACTTTTCACTACTGCTACAAGTATTTATTATCGAGCTACGGTCATCTTTGACTGTACTGTGTTTAATTTGAAGTAAGAAAATTTATTTTGAAAGGTGCTGAGAGTTTTTCTGTTCATTGCCTTTTTGTTCAATGAGAAACCTGTATATAAGTCGACTGTCATCGAATGTGTATGAAATAAATATTACAACAAAAATACTCACAACTTGCTTAATCCACCGTTGATGATAAGAATATAGATAAGATATACCTACCAAGGCTTTTTTTCAAATTTGGCCGAGTTTGCTCCACCACCACATCTCTCCACCTCGTATTGATCTACAGCTTAGGGACGACGATAAAGCAACTCCCTAATGTGGTCTTGGCTTGGATCCAGGGGCCATTTCAATCATTCTTAAGAACGCTCAAACATTTTCAAAGTGTATAAGTGCTCTTACTTCAAGAACCACTGGACCGATTTTATTCTGTACTAGATGGCAATGTCCCCAATCTTATTGTAAAACCGTGTTATGGCAGCATAACGTTGGTTCAAAGGCAATTCTATACTGAATTGAGTAGAATGTCCGCAATATTATTGCAGAGAAGTGTTTCGATGTTTCTTAAAAAGCACTGAATGAATATCACTGCTGGAATAAGTAGCAATTATAAGCCACATAAAATGAAATGAAACCATGATGTAGATATGAATTTAAAGTTTTGTATCATCTGTAGTGCATTAGCTTTGAAAGTTATGTTTAGTTGGTTTGTTACCTACTAGATTCTCACTTCAATGGGTCTCAAAAAAACAAAAAAATTTTCAAAGACGTCCATATTCGCAAATAATTTGATATTTTTTACGGTAAAAAAATCGTTCAGGCAAGTGAAGTCCATCAATTTGGATTTGGCCGACTTAGCGCACTCTGATCTTATCTTTCCTCATCTCTGAAAGGAGACTTGTGCCCAGTAATGGGACCGAAAAGGGTCAGAATCATTATGATGATGACGATAGTTATTTTCAGTTATGTATACAGTTATTTCTTGTCTCTATTTCTTAATTTATCATATTTCTTTAATTAAACTAGTCTCTGGGGGGCGAATTTCATCCATAATTTAAAGATGTAAATAAATAGATGTAGGACAAACTAAATTATAACTAATGACTCAATATTTTACATGTTATGACATTTGAATATAGTTTGCGCAATTTCACATTTTAATTTTTTTTTATCTTTTAAAGGCATCTTCTCTTATCTTATTATTATTATTATAAATGCGAAAGTTTGAAAGCATGGATGGATGTTTATAACTATTTCACTTAAAAACTACTGAATAGATTTTAATGAAATTAAAGAATCTATACTAATAGGAAATATTTGATTTTTTGTTTGTTTGTTTGTTTGAAATGAATAGGCTCCGAAACTACTGGACCTATTTAAAAAATTCTTTCACCGTTGGCAAGCTATACTATTCCCGAGCGACATATGCTATGTTTCATTTTCTAAAAATTTAGGAATGCTCACTAAAACTTGAATAATCCAACCCAAGGTGTAAAAAAATAAACAAAAAACTTCCTTCAATTGCGTGCGCTGCGAAAACTATTAATGATAGAACAAAATGTATTACAATTGTTCAGGATACATCACTATCTATAAAAAATGTTACGACAGCATGTCTCTATCTTTTATAGTTACGTCACAATAAGCGTCCTTTTATTAAAAAAATAAATAAATACCACCGCTAGAAAAGGCTCTTTATTCGTACCTTGGTATTGATCCTTATCAATAAATAAATACAAAATAGTTTAAGAAAATTCATTGAAAACTTAGTTTTTTGTTTTCAATGAATGTTATTTTTTTAGAAAGTCACTGTAAAACATTGTGTATTTTCTTTTATTATATTATTATGCCCGTGCGAAGCCAGGATGGGCTGCTAGCTTAGCTAATAAAAGTATACTTACTTAATTAAACTGAAAACTTTAATTTAAAGTAATATATTATAAAAATAGCTGATATATGTATATTCAGCCGCATATACTTAAACCAACTTGAAAACTCTATTATTGAATTAGGCTTAACTCGTTACTAAGTATGGGAATACATACATATACCTGTATAATTAATATTTACGTGCTTTGCGGTGACGGAAAACATCATAAAATCCAGCATGAGTAATAGTACCTCACTCTCTATTACTACTACTACTACTACTACTACTACTACTCCTGCTTATTAGCACTTGGATTAGTGGACTATGACCTAATCTGACAGATAATGGCAGTCTGACAGTGACTGATGTTAGTGGTTTGATATCATTCAGCCTAAAAACATATAACAAGATTATTTCAAAATAAATTATCATAAGTACGAAAGATATTCACAAATAGTATAGAACATCCATAAAGGTTTTTAACCATAGAAATCGGCGACAGTCTGACATTCATTCCACATTTATTCAACTACTTGCCTCAAACAGTACAATAAACAAGGCTATTACGACTACAAATGTATGTTTTTTACTCTTTTACTATAGATGCAAAGGAAAACTATTCACTACAGATACGCTCGGTATTTAGTGCGACCATCCATAACTTTGTGAGTGAATATGTTCAGAAAGGTCTGTACAATTTCAATGGAAGCCAAATTCCATTTTTTCGCTCTTTGAATTCTAATTGGATGGAAAGGTTAAAAACGTCGGGTCTTTTCTAACTAGTTCACTTTCTAATGGACTCAGAATAAAAGTCAGTGCTGAAATGTAGATGATTAATATTTTTTATTAAACTTGTCCATAACTGATTTTCTAATAGAATAATAAACCCACTTCAAAAAAAAATTAACTATTGCTATCAGCCTTACTTTTATTTATATATGTACACATTTTAAACTATAACTCAAATAGTACTTTTCATATTTGAATCATACGTACTTTGACCATAGGAGAAGCGCCAACATTAAAATAAAAAGTTTCATCAAGAATGGTTATGCCTATAGTAGCAATCAGGTAGTATACTAAAAAAATACAGTTGAATTTAAGCCTCCTCCTTTTTTCAATGTGGGTTAAATACACTCACTTCTTTTGAATCCTTTTTTAAATTTTAGAGGAAATTTATACAAATAATTAAAATGAAACTTAACATAAGCTTTGTCTTACAACTCTTACAAACGTCTTAATCGCATCCAAATATGCGATTTATTTGTGAAATGGATGCTACCACATTGAATGTGTTTATTTTATTCAAAACGCAGAAATAAAAAGTTATTTTAACATTGATGCTCATGCGAATGAAGTCACTAGCACAGCTAGTATAGAATATAAATAAAAGTTAATTGTAGGCATTCGTAGTTAGGAAACATTGTAAAGGACATTTTATATTTTTTCTTACAATTGAAATTTACTATCACGATATGTGCTATATATAGAAAAATATACGGAACTATCTTGCCCTTCTGGTTAAACTTAAGAATCCGAAAGAAGGCTACCGGCTACATATATTCGTTATGTTACCTAACAGATCCTGCATAAAACCATTTGGAAGAAGTTGTTTCTATCAAGATTGCTCGCATAATGCTGAGCAGACTCCGTTATGTGATGTTTTGCACTTTTACATTTAAAGTAGGAATCTGATAAAAACTTACTTGTTTCGCATTCTGGCTCAAAATCCACATAACCAAGGCCCTTGGTACACCATATCGATGCACACGTCTGGTAGCATATCTGGTACCGCACAGTTCGCACCTGGACTTTCCCGATTCTGTTAACCATCGCTCCAAACACTTCACATGTACCCGCCCAACAGTTCCACGACACGAACAAGCTGATATCATCTGCCCCAGTTCACGGTTTAATGTATCTCCACCATGACATATTCGACACATATCGTCTAAAGTTTGATCACTGCTTTGAGCTATCTCACCTACTTCTTCTACGTCGCCTATTGTCTCTATTTGAATCTCTGATTCTTGTGTCCAATCAATCGGGTTCACACCAACTGACTTTTTAAAATGTTCGACTTTAATATCATCTGGAATGATCATCCTTCGTTTTGGACTTCTTACTTTGATTCGGTGTTGACGAGGATACTTATCACGTTTAACGGGTGTTTTATCTCTGTGTATATGTTTGTCATCTTTCTTAAGGTCTTCTTTGGGATATGTTTCTGACTGATCTGATGATAAATCGTTGGTTGCATTTAAAATGTTGAATAAATCGATAGCACTAGAACTAGCAGTTACATCTTTGTCCACTGCGGTAGATGATTGCTTATTTATCGTTAGCAATGATGTCGTACTTTCGCATTCAGCGACAATTTCTAAAGTTGAACTGTTTTTTGAACTATTTGGAAAGCATTTATTCTTAAGTCTATTTCCATTAGGTACATTTAAGTTAGATGGTAATAATTTGGTGTCTTGATTAGTATCTGGAAGGCTGAAAGCAGATTGTCATAATAAGTGGTCATTTCAAAGAGATCTACTTTTAATTCGACAAAAGCATACATGAATTCCGTTCATTAGCAAATGGCTTCCTGTTTTCTGTTCTACTGGGCACGGGATTACACTCAAACATGAACCAGCCTTCAACCATTAAGTGATCAGCGAAAGTCACATGCCTATAAGAGTATTACGGAGAACTCTTAAATAAGCTTGTTCAAGGTTTTCTTTACCATAAAACATGTGATTCATCAACAACCCATTTCTTGTCCCACTGCTGGGCACGAGTCACCTCACAGAGAAGGGTTTAGGCCATTGTCCACCACGCTGGCCAAATGCAGATTGGTGGACTTCACATGCCTTCAAGAACTTTCTTAGGAACTTTTAGGCATGTAAGTTTCATCACGATGTTTTCCTTCACCGTAAAGCACGTGTTAATTAGTAACTAACTAATATGCACATAATTTCGAAAA
>DWPP01000378.1:0-11703 GCA_018251735.1 Eantis mithridates tamenund
AAGGATAGAGATATTTGGCGCTCCGTGCTCTCTGTCTACCCCGTAAGGGACCTGGCGTGAGGATATGTATGTATGTAGATACAATTTATTCAAAAATCATTTATGCTGTAAGTTAGTAACTTGGACCACTCTGAATGCATTTGTCTTTCGAAACGAAAGAAGCGGATGGTCGTTGTCTCCGTAACTTGACAAATTATAAGTCGGGGTTCGATTCCGGAGGGTGAACCATTGTTACATGCGCAATGAAGTTTATTTAGTATGAAAATCGGAGTGAATTTGTTTTAAAGGGGTGTAAAATGAAATTACAGTCCGGAGGGCACCGTGACAATAATTGCCCAATCAGGTCGCATTCTTGATTAATCTATTTATTTGAGGGAAAATTGAATTAATAATTTCAGTAACTGTTTAAAATTTACTAATAAATATGGTGTGAAAATAGAAAAATGGAGTACGCCCAGGATTTCGTGGTTGTGGAGAAATCATTGCAGTTGACATAAGGGGAGTTGAAGTTAAGTTAAAGAAGAAATGACATAAAAGTTTTTTCGCACACCATTTAAACTTAATCACGTATAGTGTTTGAAGAGCAAATTTGGGACAAAACACCATTCAGTGAACATAAGGGAACAGAAAAGGCGTTACTCAGTATTTCTGTTACCGTACCTTCTACAATGGACGAACAAAGACGTGTAGAGAATTAATAAAAAATCAGGGCCAAATCCCTGGATAACGGAGATAACACCGCCAAGTTACGAATTACTTGTCACAATGGTGACGTGCTACGTGACCGACCTACTTAATTCCGCCGCGTTACGATTTGTCTTGCAAATCGGATGCTGTGAAGAATGATAAGTAACAATAAGCTACTTTCGGTTACGGGAAGGGGAACTTTAATATGGGGATATAAAAAGATGTTTCTTATTTAGAATTCCATTTTGGGTGTTGATAGCGTACTATTATTTTGAAATTATCAAGAATTCTTTGCGTCATGTATTGCAGCCAATAGGAATCCGATATGAATGTCGCTATTCCTGAGAGTTAAAAAAAGTTCTCCTTGGATCCATGTCAGTTAAAGGATAGCCTAAAGCACATGTTAAATCTACAGCTTTAAAAAAACGGTAATGAACCTATAGTAGAAGACCGTAATAAAGCTAATCTTGAAGCTAAAGAAAGTCACATAGTTTACTCCGACGATTCTGCAGTATATACCGTTAATAAACAAACAGCGATATCAAACGAGATTAACATTCGAAGTAATGCGTTACGACTTACGTACAAAGCTAGCAAAATTACTTAAACCATCATCGTAAACCTACTTATTGCTTTTAGGAATTCCAACAGAAGTTGAGTTGTTTGAACTGTATATTAAACCTTTGCAAAATTACACATCACAGGTATAGAAGATATATAATCATATCTATGTAATATTGCTAAAGTTTGATATGAACGATATCAGGAATAGTGAAGGTAAAGAAAATTTCTAGTAGTAAGGTAAGAAAGTACCTACCTACATATAAAAAATTGGGAAAGTGCAGTCAAGTTCAGCAGCAACTTAGCTTAAGAAAAAACTGCAGGTATTTAGAAATTGCCTAACATCCGCCATGAACCAGGAAATGAGAAGATTCATTTCTAAAACAACAACAATAATTAGCAATATTGTTAATAAAATGACAAAGTAACTAGAAGCGTCTCTAGAAATCAGCTTTAAAAGCTTAAACTGCAACCAGAAAATAAGCAGTTGAAATCCTATTTCATATTTATTCGTCACTCTTTAAAGACATCGTTGCCATTTGCCGTTCAGAGATCGTTTTAAGTTTTATCATAAACGAATGGAGGAATACCATAAAAATTAACCATATCCTTGTCTGCTAGGTACTAACCAGCGTCGTTATCAAGAATCAAAAAGCCGGCACTCAATTCAGCCATTACTTCATTGACTTATGAATCGTAAAATTTTAAACGCCATACGTAAACCACACTGTTTGATTTTAGCGTCGTTCCATCGTGACCACATCCTATCGAGTTTAGAAGTCGATAAATCGGTTATTAAAACAACCGCATCTTCTAACTTTACTGCTTCTTTCAAACTGATTTTTAACACGTTTTTCAGTTCTATATACTCAGTGTTTCTGTTCGGTTGAATAGTTACAATTTTTTCTTTAATAACCATCGTATCCGGTGTACAGGGTTTATATTGAATTGGATTTACGACTGTTTTCATTGCGGGCACTGTTTTATATAAATATGTGAGACGGTTTCCGGTTGGTTCGTAAGAAATAAAATATTTATTAAAAACAATTGGTGATGCTATCGTAATATTTTGTAATTGTGTCACTTAATCTCTGTAACAAGAAGTGAATTTATCTACATATTATTAGTTAACTGAAGACAATATTCATCGCTGGCAAATAATATATAAAATAAAGATTTTTTTTCTTTATTTTATATATATTTATTTTATATATTATATAATAAAAGAGCGTAAACTTGTGTGGAAAGTTCTTGCATTAATGCGGGAATCAATAACATGTTCAAATGAAATTAATTCTGATTTTCCTCTTTTTCGCAACTCGTTCTGTATAAGAAAAGGAGTTAAAATACAATTTAAGGTCAATAAAATGAAAGGAATTTTGCAATAAATGTTTTTATTGTTCCCAAACCTAAGTACCGAACAACGGTAGCAGTTATAAAATATCGCAGTGTTCATAAGTTACGGTTTTAATTCGCAGTCAATTTCATATTGTTTGTCGGTACATTTTTATAATAGTAATGGAGTCGTAAAAAATCAGATCAGCGATATATTGTGTTTGTTATTACAAGAAAGTAACAATACTGCAGTAAACTTTATTGATTCATCCATTTTACCTGTGTGTTAATTTTCTTCGATGAATGGTCTTTAGTTGATTGAAGAAGGAAGTTTATTGTCAGCTAAGTATCTACTCTCACCGCATTCGCACTCGCCTCTAGCAGGACCTTAAAGAATTGAGTACCCATAGCCTTTTTTCTGGTTTTATGGTCTGGTCTGGATGTCCAAGGACTGTGAGATCTAATGGGGTGATATAACAGCTTCTAATGCCTACATTTACAGAACGAGCAGCCGCAGTGTACTAGTACTATATAGACTGAGTGTGCTCCTTTTTGTAATGCAGCATTTTCAAATATTTTTCTTTCTATGTAACTTTGCGAAATAAAAAATTATCTATTTACATACAAATGCTTTACGGAGAAGAAATCAGAAGGTATCCCTTTAACGATAAAAATATAAAACGGGTTTGTCATATTTTAAGGCTTAAGAATAATATACTAACTGTTACTTCGCAATAAATTTCAATCTTCAATTTTGTTTGTTCCAATTAAGCGAATTCTTATGAAAATACCTACGACCGCGGATACATACCTATCTGCCTATGTTGATACGGCGCCACTTCTTTTTAATTTTAATCAAATGCGTATAAATCAATCGTAAATCAGCTAATCGTATTCAAAGTTGTAAATATGATAATCATAGCGTTTGTTTGGTATTGAAAAAGTTCTAAAAATGTCAGAATGTTAACAAATGTATGCAAATCCGAAACAAAATTAGATTGTTGGCCATCCTTGTAAAATTAAGCGTAGAATAGTTGACGATGTTGAAAATATCGTATATTAGCGTCCCTGCTTATTAAGCCTATTTTGTAAATACCTACCGCTATTTTGTAAAACTGAAAATGTTAATAAAAATGATTTTAAGAATAATAATAGTCATTTAAAAATTTTAAAAAATGTTTAATATTAAAAATTGTATGTACCTACATATTAAACAGAATTCAATTGTCGGTTCATCTTCAAAATTGGTTAATCCTATAAAAAACTATCAGGTAAAAGACATAAAAAATTCAGTCGAATTGAGAACTTCCCATCCTTTTTTGAAGTCGGTTAAAAATACGAAGTGTTTGCAGTAGGTAGGTATAATCACGTGCAATGAAAAGTAAACACGAGCAGATTTTTGAATAATTGAAACTCTGAAAATTTCAGAAACAAATAGCCATTTAACAATTACTAGATACTATAAAACCACCAGAGTTTTTCACAATAATATATACATTATTGTAAAAATGTGAAATTTTCAGAGTGGACACTTATTTGAAAACGTGTTTACTTTTCATTGCACGTGACTGTACCGTAGTACCGTACCGTAGGTGTCGTACCTACATACTTCATAGGCTTTTATAAGCGATTTCAGTGGGAAAGTTACAAGAAATTATTATTTCTGTCCTTGCTTTATAAGACATCATTAGAAATATTACAGAAGACCTTCAATTCGGATATTTATTAGCGCGAAAAGTTATTGCCAATTACATATTCATTAGTATGCAAATAGCATTAAATTAATTAGTTCGTAAAATTAGTTACAAAACATTATGAGCCATAATCGAAATTTTATTAACAACAAAATAAGCAAAGGTATGTGATGTTTAAGTGATGAAACAAAAAGCTAACTTAAATGTTTAAATAATTTTAATGCTGCGATTAACATAACATTAATTATGGTACTGAATTTCATCCTGCTTAATTCGCATAATTGTCGTAAAAAGAAGTACACATTTTTGCTTATTTGCTTATTTCGTAAAGCTTTAGTCCGTGACTTCGTCCACGTAAAAAAAAAAAACTTTAAAATATATAGCCTATAGCCTTCCTTTATTAATGGGCTATCTAACGCTGAAAGAATTTTTCAAATCGGACTAGTAGTTCCTGAGATTAGCGCGTTCAAGATAAAAAACAAACTCTTCAGCTTTATAATATTAGTATAGATTATGATATTGTATACGTAAAGCAGAACGACCCAACAACAATAAGTAAATCCAGATGTTAATGGTTGCATCAGTACCTAATTCAATTCAAATTCAAACTCTTTATTTCGGACAACAGAGATCCATTTGTTAGTAAACACATAATATCTAATGTTCCCAAAATATCAGTAAAATACGAAAATCTATCGCTTATAACCTGAATATATACGCCTGAAAGGCTTCGCATTTTAACCTCAGATCCTTTTAAATCTACCTTCTGAATGTCTTCTTCATTAAAACGTGGGTAGTTGAGCTTTAATTTGTAAGTAGGCAAGCGCCTTTATAAATTCAACAACGCATTGAAAACTGGAGAACAAGAATCGCATATTAATGCATGATGAAATAAAGAAATGTACGAATTTACGCGGTTTTGTTAAAACCTTCAGAATTTTCATTTAGCGGATTCTGAATTCGTAACGCAGTCGTTAACGGAACGAAGTCGTTTTATTGCGAATGTCCTCGCATTAAAAAATTTAAAGAAGTTAGGTTCGAGTAAAGCTCGCCGACATATCAGTTAGGTTTAATTTAGTGTCGACTTAATTTTGAAATTTTAAGCTCATGTTGTATACTTAAGAAATGGCGATCAACAAATATCCAACACGACAATATCACGTTAATTTTCATCATGACTAATTGAAAAAATGGATTGGTAATTACGATTACCTCTGTAAGCTTTTAATAGACATTGTTGTCTAAAAAAGGTCTTTTCTGTTAACGTTAGCATTTCTCTGTAGTGCCTTGATTTTCTAAGCCAAAAAACATTTACTTCTTATCATTCATTTTTAAATGTAAAAAGGAAATACTTAATACTTTTATTTCTAATATCCATTCTCCCTCTTGAGAAAAATTCGTAAGAGTGAAATTTATTTACATCTTATCGCTCACCAACTTAGAGTAAGACAGATAACTAGCTTGCCGGCTGATTTTAAATTTTAATGACGGTAATTTGGACGTCAACTTGGTTTGACAATACCGTAATAGTATTCAGCAGCGCTGCGGGCGTTCGAAATTACATTGCAATTTTCAATTATCACCTCAAGTTAATGCAGGAATTCCTATCCGATATCAGCAAACCATTTTTTTTAATTTTCTTTACTCTTAAAACTGTATAAACATGAAGAGCAAAGAAATGTCTTTGCCTTTACGACGTTCTTACGTAACGACTTACGTAAGCGAGAAAATTCAAATACAGCTTACCGCTCACCGACCTATGGTGAGACAGATTTACTGCCTGATTTAAAATTTTAATGAAGATAATTTGGACGTCAACTCAGGTCGACAATACCGTAATACCCCGGTATCTGGAGCGCTGCAAGCATTTTCAATTAATGGTAACTTTCAATTGTCACCGCGGTTTAATCTTTCAATCCCATGTCGTAGTGTCCTAAGGTTCTTGATTCTTATCTCATGGATGCGACTTGGGGAAAACCGGGATGTTTGGCCCAAACTTTGGGAGGCCTATCAGCATTGGATTATCCTGGAGTGAAGCAATATGAATGACCTGCCCGAAATATACAAGATGAATATAGACTCCCGATATACCTACATGTGTTCTACATTCAAGTGAAAACAATCGTGATGCAATATCAGGAATGGAGGTAACCCCCTCTCTCTAGAAGGTAGGTTAAACTTATCAAAAGCGCCTAGCAGGTTCATTAAGGTTCAACGTTTAAATAAGTGACAACAGATTTGTATTATAGGTAGGTACGAGTAGTCGATAGATATGTACCTATGGTACCAACGTACTACCAGTACCAAGCAACCATTTCTAAATACCTATAAATCGAGGAATGGTTGTTTGAACTTGTTCAACACCTGTTGTACACTGTTATCTACTACTTAGGAGATAGGTAGGTTTGTACCTACTGTTAAATGCCTTTAGTTATTTAGCAAAGGTTTCTTGAATTTATTCACCTGTTCGGTACTGATTCAATGTCACAGCGAAGGCTATTAAATGAAATATGTTAATTGAGTTAAACCCTTTAATGACGTCTTAAGTTTTATAAACTCTAGTAAAGAGATACTACCTCACAATAGAAGATTTAAGTAGTACTTAGTTTTAATATTTTTAGTCAAAAAATATTAAACGGTAAAAATCTCACTTAAAACCTACTTAAGCCAATTAATAAATATATTAAAATTATCAAACAATAGATAATAATTATTAGATCTAATTAGGTCTAATTAATTTCACATTTGTGCGTAGGTATCTATTTGTTTTTGAACCCCGAACGACCAGAGGAATCTTGATGAATATCTAACCACTTACCCATTATTGCTTCAAAATTTCGATTCATTCGAACAATTCGAATTCGAATTCAAACATTCGATTAGTCCACCACGTTGACCAATTACGGATTGGCGGACAAAGATAACAAGATGTTAAAATGTAAAAAAAATAAGTTGCACGGACTTCGAACCCGGATTCATCGAAGTAAGAATCTAATATAAAACCAACTAAGCTATCGCTTAGTTTCAGTTCTCCCCTGATTCTAAAGACAATTTCTAATACGAACTTTATATGGTTACACTATGTGGCTAATAAGATTCAGTCTAAAACTTGACCTCGGAGGATCTCTGCATATTATACTTTGATTATTCTAAAATATATATCTATACTAAAATTAACTTAAATATCACGTCATTATGAAATTTGTTACTCTTTGTTTATATATAATCTGATAATAGGAACATATGCTCCATAACAGGTGTACGTTTGACCTTAAATTAATTGAATAATAACACATCATAAATAAAATTGAAGGGTCTGTCTGTGATTTCAAATTAAATGTGTTCTCAAGTGTGCATAGTTATTAGGTAAGTATATATCATCAAAGTTCTTGTCTGTCGGTCACTCTGATTGTCCGGGTTAATCTCTGAAACCGCAAAACCGATTTTGTTGATTACACGTGATCAAGAAGGCAACCAATATTCGACAGACAAAGTACTTAGTCAGTGGATTTCAGGTCTTCTTCAGTTCTGTACGGTCCCAGAACAAAGACTGAAGTTAGCCAATGCCTATAGATACTTTAGATGTAGGAACGTGTAAGATGCTATGACCATAATGTACCAGTGTGTGTGTGTGTGCATGTGTAACCGCAGGAAGTTACCTGCGGTTACATATGCTGATTAGTATCCTTCCACGTCATTGTATTTATCACACACAAAAATAATTTTTCACATTCGGCTGGATCCAGAGATTATCGCGTTGGAACAAACAAACTTCAGCATTAATATATACTTGTAGCGCCCTGCAATTTCACCTGCGTCTATGCTGTATAGCCTATACCTTTCCTCATGAATATTAGCTAGCATATACAAGAATAATTTTCCAAATCCGACTGATAGTAGGGATTAGCGCGTTCAAACTCTTTAGGTACCTTAATAAACATCAATGTAGATTAGTGTCATAGAAAACCTAAGCATCGCACCAAGAAGAAACGAAATACAATATAGGTACCCATAATTATCATAAAGAAAAATTATTTTATGTGCTTATTAATTATAGGTACATGAGCATGGAAGCTAACAAAAGCTAAAACGACGTAACATCAATACGAAAATTTTGTTACCTACCACTTAAATAATACTTACCTGACTAATGTAGATATCTACCTATGTATATACATCTGTATATTTGTACCTAATTCTCCAGCGTAAACACGCTTAAACGATTATATCAAGACCAGAAATAATAAACCCCTTAAGATTATAACATTAATGATTTACTTACTTAGTAAAAATTGAAATAACCACCGCCATATTTTATAATACTATTTTTTTGTAGTTTATTTTTTAATTGTATGTAAAAAAATTAATGCTTATCCTTAATTGTTCAAACCTTCCTATTAAATTCACTAAATACCTAAAGATTTTACATAGTTATCGATTTCCTTAAGCTTTTAGCTTAAGATTTTTTTTTAAACTCCGTGTTAAATAACAAATATCTTCTTAAAACGTACGTCAACTTGAAATAGTAAACTGGCCATATGCCGTCGTAAACATTAAACATCACGCTCTCCCTAGATGAGGCATAGCATCGTGCTTGGAGAACACTGGTAAGTTCCACTGGAGATTCCGGAGACTGGATGCGCTGAAGACCACGAGGACTTAAACCCTCTCAGTTGCTATAAAAGCACACACAACCCAGTCTCTCTCCCAAGACACGTAACTTTTACTCTCTATACCAAAAGCAAAAAAAAAGATCTTCTCTTGTAAAACAATTAAACGGAGAGGACTAATACTCATTCGAATAGGGAAAATTTCCACAAAACCCAGTAAACTAACAAAAGGTCTGATGTACCTACTTATTTAGGTAGATACATTATGTGGTACGAATGTACGGTTAGATACACGTAATTAGAAGGACCGGATTTAATTTTGTTTTGATTTTTTGATTCATTTCCACACACTGTATAATAATTATTCTACGGTGTTTTATTAAAATTTATTTATTTTTTAAAACTGCTGATTTTCCGGCACCGGTATTTTCCGGTTGCTTTTAAGAGTAGTATTCAAGGATTAATCAATTAAAGATGAAAAAAAAATCCCTATTCCATGTGAATCACATTTTTTCACTAAGATACAAACTGAATTAGTATCAATTTTCGCAAATTTTATGTCAAACCTTGCTATGTAAGCTCGAGTTATTTTAGCACCTTCCTACTTGCAGCGCTGAAAATATTCTTATAAGATACCGTACCTACTTATACAAACAATAACTATGTATATAATTAAATTTCTCTTACCTTCAGCTGCGTTATCATCGTTCCTCTCACGTGTTGAGACATCAGTGAAAAAAACCTCGAAAACGAACGATTAAGGACAAGAAAAAATAAAAAAAAAACAACTAAACATTAACACGTCCAGTCGTTCTATCACAACAATTCTTTGGCATTATTCTCTCACAGCAGTCACCAGGATTAACAAAAAAAAACACAAACGGAGCACAGAACAGAAATTCGAAAATGGTCCAACACAAATAAATCGGGGTAAGAATAGTTCGCGATCGTTTACGATATCGGAGCGCGACACACGTCTGACTATCGCGCGGCGCCGACACACAATGCTGGCAGATCGAAACTCGTCGACAATACGCGCACGCCACAATGACCACCGCCCCCCGCCGCGCGTGCGACAGGGACGCACCGACCTAATGTCACTGCCCTACGAACAATGCCGTCCTTCGAACCTCACATGCCTTGCAATGCAACCTTACTAACCAAATATACCACCAAAAATTCCAAAAAAATCCTCATTAATTCGCATTAAAGTAAGTAGACGGTCGATGCGTTTACAATCAATTGTCTAGTCTAACGGCGGTATAGACAAAGCCGTGATTCCGTCCTCTTCTAGCGGAGGATATTGTGTGCGTGGTCGCGCGTAGCTCCCTCTCGCTCGGCCGCGCTCAGCGACTAGGCGACTCTCCGTCCCGTTCTAGGCCCCGCCCAGACGAGCGTCTTTGAGTGTGTCGCGCAGTGCAGTGTGTGTGCCGCGGCTAACAGACGAGCATTGTGGAAACTCGCACACCACAATGACTCAGGTGGGAGTCAGGAGGGCGTTTAAAAAGTCGATACAATCGCTGTTACACTGGTATTTGTGAAGAAAATTTTCTTTATTCTGGACTGGGCGTGCGATTGTCGAGGCGTGGCTATGGAAATTGTCTATTGTGTGCGAGCCGGGTTCGCGATTGGAGCTGCTATTGTTGTTTCCACAACGGACTTTCCCATCGGAGCGGTGCGACGAAATACGATCCCTCCGACGAATATTTTTAGATCGCTAAGACATTTGCATATCACAAAAACCGTCCGGCATTGTCTGAACCGCATTATCTACGCCGGGCGTGTAGTTGCAAGGTCAGACTGGTTTTGACAACCCAAAACAACAATGTGATGCCAAACCCCTGACTTGTATTTCATCCATTTTATTTTCGTCCTTCACAATATCAGCGCTCAAGGGTTCGTCGAGCTGGCGTCAAAACCGATATGATAGTATACGCTCTACCACACACATGTCAATGCTCATCTTAGTTTAATTTACTATTTATGATCAGATAGCACGACAATTTTATCAGCCTTCATAAATTAGGATAACATTTTACTAAAAGAACCGACAGCTTTATTTTATCAAGCAAGCATAACTACCATTTTCAATGCGAATTGGTAAAGCATGGACCACGGTCCATTCTTAAGTTCTTAGTTCATTAGGATTTAATGTGATAAATTCAAATACTTTAATTTTATTACTCAAACCACTAAATTAGTAGGTATCAAAAACTATGTTTTATCGATGTTTGCATGCATAATTTCGTAACATTACATTACACATTTCTCGTAGATTTAACATATCTAGGTATTTCAAACCAGTTTGCTTGTATGGTAGGTAGTTTTAGGTATCGTAAGTGCAATGAACTTAGGTATGTAACATTTACGTACATAGGTATGTGACATGAATGAGTAAATGGACTATTTGGCGTAGTAGTTAACGGCACCCGCTGTTTGAAGGGTCTTGAATTCAATTCCCAAGGGACTGTTCCTGTGTCTTTGGTGTACCTATGGTGTATTGTTCTTACCACACACCACAAAGACACATACCCACCAAGGCATTGCCACCCACAACACAAGGTGTTACACAACACCTATCTTAGTGTGGAGATGGGAGTGTATAATATTATTTATTTATAGATACATTTTCTCTATTTCTCTGATGAGTCCGGGTTCGAATCAAACTATGGTACCTAAATACATTTCCTCTCTTTCCCTAATGGTTCCGGGTTCAAATCCTATTATAGCTGTCGACGTGAACGTTTAATTTATTCGTAGTTACCTGTTAGCATATCTACCTACTTGAAATAAATTAGTAGGTAGGCATTTGATAT
>DWPP01000379.1:0-11702 GCA_018251735.1 Eantis mithridates tamenund
AAGTCTGTAAGGATAGAGATATTTGGCACTCCGTGCTCTCTGCCTACCCCGTAAAATAGAACACGCTTCTGTTTTATACAGTTCAAATTCAAATATTTGTTTCAAGTAGTTAGGTTTCAAGTTGTTATTAGTTACAATTCAAGAGTTGTGTGCGTTACGTGACCGGTCAAACCAATTGAAGACCCCTACTCAATAAGCGGACGGATGTGGAAAATACGGGTTCCGTACTGCGTCTTAAATACACGTAGAGTCAGTTGCATTGTAAAGTCATCGAGTCGTAAGAACAATATGAATTCTTTGAGAGCCATTGGGCACACGTGCCATCAATCCACCTTCCGCCCTACAGCTGGGTATGGTTCTTTCAGAGAAAGGTTTAGCCCATAGTGCACCATGATGGCCAATTTGTCGACCTTCACATTCACAATCCTTCAAGAACTTTGAAACTTTTAGGTGCACGGTTTCATAACGTTTTCATTCATCGTACGTGATATTTCCTAAGCAATATTCACATAATTTCGAGACTTAGTTGTGTTGTAAATAAATAACGCTTCACACTAACAACCTCACCAAATGTAGTACCTATTGTCAAAATAAATGTGCATGTTTATTAATATGTTCTTGTCTATGTGAGTATCCATGGCCTTATTATTAATCTGTACCATGGTATCCACAATACAAGCTATCTTAGGCCTGTGATGTGGGTGGAGACACATAGGCAAGAGTACAAGAAAGAAATATGTATGTGTATAACACATACATATTTTGACATATATTTGACAATAGGTACTACATTCAAATGTTTTAAAAATATATGTATGTATAATGTAAATGTAATATTTAATTTCTTTTCAATTCGTTAAAATGTCAGTCTTTGTCACATTCTTTGTCGCGTAATTTTTATTTTTCTAATGCATATTATTTGAAAATATTAGCTTATGCAAACATTCCCCAAGTAACCATTTAACTTATTTGCCTCTAAAGGTTTTCCTTGGCGTATTTATATAATGGTGATATTTAAATTTAAGTAAAAACAATCGTCAATAACATTTTATTGTATAAACTGAATTTGGTTCTTAAATATTTCATTTTCTTCCCTTCCCCATGAATTCTAACTATATAATAGTACCTATTATATTTATGTCGGTAATCTAATATTCATCTGTAAGATTTATTATGATGTTATCTACACGAAAAAACCAACGTGTATTGTGTAACACGGGAGCGCGCATGAAAATTGAGAGTGACAATGCAACGTCGTCAAAAGCAAAGTTAAACTGGAAGGGCAGTTTGATTGGTCGCTGCAGTGCAAGTACCGACCGTCTCAAAATATCTGCGGAGGTATCGGTGGAGGTTGGATGAGGATTGCGGAAAACCGGCGTGTTCGCCGCAAACTTGGGTAGGCGTACGTCCAGCAGTGAGCTGCAATAGGCTGAAATGATAAGCGATGGCACCCGAGGTTTCCCGAATTTTCAAGCTTCATTTTGTTGCGAAAAATCATCGAAGATTAAGATTATGAAAAAAATACCAACCTTCAATAGTTTCTTCCATGGCTTTAACAACTAGGTATGTGACAATGTCGTAAGCAATGGTTACGTGCTTTGCAATAAAGGAAGCCATCGTAACAACCTAAAACCAGATTAGGACTGGCTGAAAATCAGTGATTTTGAATTGTAGAACATAACTTTTGTTTTAGCTTGTTTGTATTATATTTTTGGTTTGTAAGGATAGAGATATTGGGCACTCCGTGCTCTCTGCCTACCCCGTAAGGGACCTGTCGTGAAGAACCATAGTAGAAGAAGAACCATTCTTTGGAGAGAAACAGGAATAGATACATGACCAAAATTAACAGAAAGAGTAATTTGATGATCTAAATTAACCTTCAATACTCATGAGATAGTTCTAATGAGATAGGCTTATATCCTGGATTGTCAATTCGTTAAACTGAATTAATTTACATTCTCGTACCGCTGGTCCATTAAAATTGCGTGCTATTTATCCTCTATCGAAAATCTACAAAAATAACCCATTATAACATAAAATAAGAACATGTATATTTTTCTTATAATATAAAATCTTGTGTCAGTGTAAGTTGCCATACTTCTCGGAAAATACTTGACCAATTCATAATTATGAAATTTTATTTTTATTATACTCTTAAGTGATAAGAGTGGTCCACACTAAATTATTTTTCAGAACGAATTTTTAAAATATTTTTTCATGGTTAGACTTTAAAAAATATATACGATCCTAAATTTTCACCACCATACCATATCCTTCGCGGTACTATTATCGTAATCATTTTTCTGTTCATTCTTTTTTCGGCAAAACAGCATTTGTCGGATCAGCTAGTACAAGATATAGTATCAATACAATATATCCTAGATAAGTATTCCTATCTAGATAGGAAGATTTTTTTCAATCAGATGCAAATCTGTTATAAAACTCTTTCGTTACTGAGTGACTGACACACAACGTACAGCCAAAACTACTGAACGCAAGAAGCTGAAGCTTGGTATAAATAAATAAATGTAAAGCACTAAGTGAGTATTTTTGGAAAATCAACCCCCAAAGACGTGAACCAGGTGAAAAACTTTTTTATAAAAGTCTTACTCTTTATTTAGTTCTTCGTAGATTATGCGGGCCAAGCCGCGGTCAGAAGCTAGTATACACGATAACACAAGGCTATAGCGTATGATTTAAAGTAAAGCAGCTGCCTCACTTTAATTAGAGCTCTAATAACGGGTTTTCTACCTTTAAGTGAGGGTGGAAGAGGGTTGCAAATTGGATTGCAATTGAACCCCCTTGCACCCTCCTCCCGAATTATATTATTAATTACATAGAATTATACAAACAATATAATTTCCGGAAACACCATTATTTGAGGTCCAACCGTTTTATACCTCACGAGTTGCAAAACGTCTACTATATGTGGCTGTTGTGTGTTGAGGTTTTACGTAATGTGGAGGTGGCCTGCACGATTGTTTTTACCGTCGATTTTTAATTCAGTCAGTTAACTGTTGAAAATACAGTCGAATACCTACTGCTTTTTTGAAGTCAATTAAAAATAGTTTTACTTTATTTACCAGCATTTGTTTCACTTTATTGCATTAAATAGAGCTGGCCCACATCGCCCGTGGAGTTACCGCTGCCCTCATAACACGTTATTTTTACATCATATTAAGCCGGCAAACTGGCTGATGGACCACATGATGGTAAGTAAGTAATTACCGACGCCCATGAACACGAGAAACACCAGAGGAATCGCCTTTGCGTTGCCGATCTGTAAGGAGAGCTCTTTGAGCGCTTTTTTTGATGAACCTCATATCGCAGTTCAGCTGAAATGCCTTGATGGATGGAAGATCATTCCATAATTTAGAAATACGCGATTGATATTGTGTTTCGGCTTCTAAGAATAATAATTCTTAGAAGCCGAAACACAATATCAATTGAGAAGTTCAGGCCGACACGTTTTTTTGCTACTTAATTACTATACGTTCTAACTTTATCGCGTACTTTGATCGGTCAGAGCAATACTACAGTGTAATACTACGTATTATACTAATTACCTACGTAACTGACGCACCTGTATTGCCGGCTTGTAATGATTCGACTCAATGACAAATCATAAATTAATCAGTTGCAAATAGGTACCTAGCGAGACGCCGTTTCATGTTTTTTAATGTAATAGGCGAATTGAAAACGACTACAAGAATCCTAAGACGACTCATTTCTTTCTTGACTAACTTCTTTTGTTTAAAGAAGGTAACTTCATTCACTCTTATTTGATTCTTTTTGGTATCAGTAAGAAATGATAAAAGTAAGTAAAAATGGTGAATGACGAAATTAAGTTATGCTTTAGCATAAGAGAGTGAAGTGGATTCACTCACTTGTGGTACCTAGTGATCATCTCACGATCGAATTCAAGCGTTTGGGTACAAATTGCAGAAACAAGGGACCAGTTTTTCAGGTGTTCATTATTTCTAAATCAATTGTTGATGATTCTGTTAGTGCCGTAAAAACAGCCCTTATACCCTGAGTAGCGAGCTAATCGCAATGAACTGTAATACTTGAGAAATCCCAGAAATTCCCTAAAGAAGAAGAAGAAACCCCACGTAGAGTAATACAGCATAACGACTGCAAGAAGTCTAAAAAAGTTGATCTGCTCTATACAAATGCATACAGCTGTGAACATAAATCGCGTTCTTAATCAGTTTCCAAATGTTCATAATTAATTTTTAAAAAAATCTTATATAGGTAATACGTTATTTGTATTTTTATAGGTTCATTTATAGACAAATAAAATCCTAATGCATAGTGCTTTTTTACATTAGGATTTTATTATTCTTTATAAACAACCAATCGATTTTTTGCCTTATGTGCATAGAACACAAAATTGAATACTTTACATTATTGTTAGGTATAGCAGCGCAATATACTAAGCATAATCGACTTAAAAATCACATTAACATTAGAATAATTTACGGTCATAGTTTAAATGGTAGAAAACAATGGAATAATCCTGTTTTTTACATACCTTTTTTTACGGCCGCCTCTACCGCGCAGAGACCGGTCATGCCGGTGGCACCAAAAATGACGATTTTCTTCATAGCTGCGCCAAATAATTGATAAAATTAGTATACACCGTAAGAACTTACGATCAAGTGCTGAAATGCTAGTAAGTTCACAAATACACTTTCTCAATTTTATCCGGCAAGATTAGATTGTTATCTAATACTTACCTAGTTAAACCTTCCAGTATCCACAAAAAAAAAAGACAAATTTTGAACAGTACGTTTTGCCGCGATATTATCCTATCAGAATTATCAAGCAAACAACCACACTAAGCTTCATATAATAACAAAATGATTTAGTAGTAGAAAAAAACTTACCGACCGATAACATAAGATATATCAGTACCTACTACCTATATAACAATGTCATGTATGTTAAGTTTGTACAACAGAGTAATATAAAACACAGACAACTAATATTTGTAATTAAGGATTGCACAGCCAGGGTGAAATCAAGAACACGAAACATAATAGTATTGTAACAATTTCAATGTCAGAAATTAAATTATAATTATTATGTTACCATTATTTTATATTCATATCCATGATGGATAGCTAAAATATTCTTGAATCTGACCTATTCTATGAGACCCGTCCAAAGTTAGGTACGAGAATGCATATTACTCGACACTTGCAATGACTCCTCGAAATACCAGTTGTATTAGATTTTTATTTCATACTATTAAATTAGTATGCCCGTAATAATGGTAACATTAGCGCACTTCAACATCATCACAAAGTTTACATGTTGCGAAAAATGTGAAGTTTGAGCTAGTAGCAGCATGTATATGAAATGTAAACTCGGGCAGTTTTCAAATCAATCAATGTATAGTGAGAATATATTTTTGTGAGAAACTCTGGTGGTTATGCATTATGAATTGTAAAGTGGCTATTTGTTTTTTAAATTTTCGGAGTGGACACTGATTTGGAAATCTGCCGTGTATACTTTTCATTGCACGTGCAATTGCTGCATTTTTAATATATATCAACTACAGGCAACACTTTAGGATTCTTATTTTTGATATCAATGCATTGCTGTCAAAAACAACAAGTGACATAAAAATAACCTTATTCTGTCATGCCTGCTGAGTCTAATGCTGTTTTTCAAAACTGAGCTATTTAAATTATTAAATTATAAGATAATATATAATGGCTGACACTGAAGATTATTTTCCTAGAGGAGGAAAGAAGCCGACTACCAAATTCTTCAAACAAAGCGCTAACGTAAGTACGATGAAAGTAAATATTTTACGAAAGTAAAAAAAAAACCAACGCACACAACGTAATATTCTGTTTATTAGTTTTTAGGTACTCCGGAAAAGGCAGAAAAGAAGAGAAAGAAGACAAAGAAGAAGACTGAAGAAGATGATGGCTACTTGACAGATGAAGCTGGAAAACAAATTGATCAATCATACAAAAACTGTGGAGTATGGCTAAAGTATTCGGTAAGCTATTAATAAGAGCGTATTTTAATATATTTTTTAATTGCCATCTTATATTTAATCTACAACTATGAAGGTAACAAAGTTATAATGACATTCTTTACATATCATGTTTTGTTTTTTGTTCATACCTTTATTACTTAATTTAAAACGATCAGATGCAACGCCTGCTGAAATAAGTATCTGGATGGGTGGCATCTAGAAATAAAACTTTCATTTGTTATTATATATTCAGAAGGGCACATAAGTAAGTTAATCTCAGAATACTTGTATGAAAACCGTTTTTGATATGAATAATTCCATTTTAATTTTATTTTTTAGGTAGTAAAAGAAGGACAGCTTATGCTAGGTAGAGTAAGCCAAATCCAGGATACCAGAGTGTATGTATCCTTACCATGTCGGATGAGTGGAATAGTGATGGCCTGCCATGTCAGTGAGGCTTACAACAAGCTATTGGAAGCCTATGTCAATGATCAGGTCAGATACTACAACGTTTAAACCTTTGAGTTAAATATAATCTTTATTATTTTGAAGTACTCATAATAATAAAAAATATTGATCGCCGGCGGACGCTGGATGAGGACCGGGATATTTGGCGCAAACTTGGGGAGCCCTATGTCCAGCAGTGGACTGCAATAGGCTGATATGATGATGACTCATAAAACAAGCAGCTTGGTGTTAAATTGTCACTGCTACTGTGGACATGTGTGACCAACTTCATATAAAACTCTGATTATGATTTAGTGGACTTCTAAAAATACTATTATTTCATCATATTATCTTAGACCTCATGAGTAGCAATGAATTTACATGTGACCTTTAATACTTGAGTGTCAATGGCGGCAGTGCAGTGACAAGTAACATCATAAGATTGACCTGTTTGCTTGTTTGCTACTCAAGTAATATACAGATAATAAACATATAGAAGAAACAGATGTCAATCACAAATCAGTTGCTATCTGGTAGAAACACAGAATATGTTTGAAAAAGTATTGCCACTTACATAGCATATTGATTAGAACACTACAATGAAAAGGGGTGCTGTTACCAAGCAGAAATAGGTGTAACAGTAGTACCATCTTCAATATTCTTCAATGTTTTAGTTTTAAATATTGTAGAATAGACTATTTTACAAGTTTTTAAAAATCATTTCAAACCATTCATTAGGTATTTGCGTAGAAAACTCACATTAAATAATCATGATTTGAAACCCCGCTAAAACACTATAATAAGCAAGATGGCGCACGCGTGCCTGGTAGCACGAAAATAGACATCAAGTTATTTAAGCGAAATTTTTTATTCTGCGATTCATGTCAAATTTTAACAGTCATTTGTGTGGATTCATCTATACTTATAATAAATCTGTAGAGAGGTCAATTCTGTACATGAAATATATTTCCAAAATAACTATCGGGGGGTGATTAGGGATCGATACTGAAGCCAAAAATGCAATCAGTAAAATTTTTGACTGTCTGTCTGTCTGTCCGTCTGTATAACCGGAATATAAAAAAAAACTACCAGATGGATTTTGACGAAACTTGGCACAATTATCTTTCATATTGCTGGGCAGGTTATTGTATACTTTTCATGATGCTACAATCAATAGGAGCAGAGCAGTAAAGGAAAATGTTGGGAAAACGGGAGAAGTTACTCCAATTTTGAAGCGTCTGTCGCGTGTGCAACCTTAATGGTTAAAGCTACACAAAAATCATGTATGACGGAAAAGTTCTCCTTAAAATTATATAAAAAATATCCCACGACTGCATATATCTATCTTTTAAGATTAGCTCACTATAACATAAGTAACTATTCCACATGGACGGAGTCGCTGACGGAAGCTAGTTTAGTTAAATGCCATTATAGGTTAGTTGGTTTAATACTAGATTCAAAAGTCGGTGGGTCCAGGTTCAAACCCTAGAATGCATAATAAATTTTTAGATTTTGCGATTTTGGTGAAATTTAACCATATTTTTTTGGATTCATGTAGATAAATGAAGCCGATATAGCATTGTTGGTTTGATGCTGGATTCACCCCCAGTGGCTCCAGGTTCAAACCTCAGCATGCATAGATAATTTTTCGATTCTGCAATTTGTTTCTAATTTAACTGTAATTTGTGTGGATTCATATAGTAAAGTGAAGTGCTGATAGATTAGTTGGTTTGAGCTGGATTCACACCTTGGTGGGTCTGGGTTCGAATCAAATTCAATTTTTTTGATTCTGTGATTTGTGTCAAATAATTTGTGTGGATTTATGTAGCAAAATGAAGCCCATAAATCAAACTACCTAGGATTAGAGATACTGTACTGTATTCACAATCTAGAGGGTCCGGGATCAAACTCGTGCACAACATTTTTTTCTAAATGACGTGCGCATTGGTGAGTTACATGTTAGCATGTGACGCTAATCGGTATTTGGACAGCGTGGTGAACTATGGCTTAAACCCTTCTCTGAGTGGCAATAGGTTGTTGATGATGATTAATAATATAGTATATGTGTAATGTAAAAATATGTCAATAACAGCCTTAGTAAAACTATTTGATTGTGTTTTAGAAATATCTCAAAATTCGTTTGTACAGGGGATGAATACAACTCACAAACATTTACACAAAAGATACGGTTACTACTATCAATGTTTGAATAAATTTAAGGGAAAAACAAATATAAATACAAAATACAAAAAATTCAAAAATAATTTATTTGCTTAAATATGGGTACAAAAGTTATTTATTAATAATTTCATTTAATTCAATCTTTTATTTAATTTTAAATTTACAATTTAAACACAAAAATACACAATAGGAAAAAAAATACATAATTAAATTTTATTTAAGTATGTATTATATATTCAATAACATTTAATAATTTAACTTCTATTAGTTATAGTTTTACCTAATCGGACTCATAGGCTCGGTGCCACCCACCTATGGGTCAGTGAGAGAAAAGAGCCGGCGGATAAAAACTCTCGACACCTATTTATTATTTGCCATTAATAATTGTATTTAACGCGCGGAAACATTTCATTTGATTTCTTTTTATAACTGGTGATTGTTTACTTATTTTAATCTTATTATATTGAAATTGCATACAAACTAAATTATTTAAAACCTGAGTACAAATTTATCAGTATGCAGACGCTTATAACAAAAATGTTCTAGGTGCGATTTGAACCTACGAACTCATTTATCATAGATAAGAAATTCATAATAAAAATATTATGGATACATTATAAATGAAATCACTTTCTTATAAGTATAATTAATTACATGATAGGTATAGAGCACAAATACCTATACAAAATACAGATATACAATATTAATGTAGTATTAAAAATCTGTGGCCACAGTATATGATAATTACAATTTCATTACTTTACAGGACAAGCAATCGTCAGTCCTTAGGTCTTATAAACACTTAACGCAATATGTCCACGACAAATAACATAAATATGTTATTTGGTCCCTAAGGGGTAGACAGAGAGCACAGAGTGCCAAATATCTCTATCCCTACAGACAAAAGTTGAAATATTAAAGTTAACATAATCTGATTAGTATTCAATGTAACTATAATATTTTGCATGTAGTTATCCTGATATGACCAAATGAAAGAGCATACTTTGGCGATTAAAGTTGTATGAATAAGTCATACTGAGCAAAAATGCATTTATCATTGTCTGATCTATGACCACATAATTATATTATACCAGAACAAAACTAAACCAATTTAATCTAAAATTTTTACAACCGCTAATCTCTTATATTAATTTTAATTAACAATACCTATTTTAAATTTTATTTGGTAATATATTGAATATTGTATGACTAAAGCGCATTGGTCATTCATGAAATCATTAAATTTGGCGGTTGCAATGATATAAAATAGCAAGCCAGTATTTGTCCTTTCAGATTAATATTACTGTGGTTTACACACATTTACATAGTAATTCTAGTATGAATATGCTGGAAAGCCCTTCTACAGTTATTCTCGAATATCCGAGTTCAGTGCCGTAACGTGGTCACCTACTTCTCTTACGATAGTGTCATATTACATAGGGTATGTAGAGCCAAACACTTGTTGTATGTTTGGTCTAATTTATTTCATCTTTTCAATAAAAATAAGACGCGACAGTTAGAGTATAAGTCCGATCGACGAGACAGTTTAAAAGGAAAATTTCACAATTACTATATAACTACGATATACTAACCCCATGATCGCGTATAATTGTAAACTTTCTCGTAAGTGTAGTTACCATTTTTTAAACTTTTAGGCATGCACGTCATTACGATTCCTTCACCGTAAAGCACGTGATAATTATTGAAGTTGGTTAAAACCAATAAGAACTAACAGGGCATATTTTAGGGCATTACATGGCGAAGTGGAATGTTGTTTCAAATATTTGAGATGCATTTCAGAAACGTAAACATTCTGCAATTACCATTTATGTTTTCGTTTGGTCAGCATGCCCGGTCGGCTATAAATGTCGAGTTGGTCGTTGACCTACAAATCCTTTACGAGGCTGTTAAGGCCTATGACTAGTACAACTTATTTATAAAGCTGTGAACATACCTCTCATTTGAAATACGCAATGTTTTGTGAAATATCAACCAAAATCTTCAGTGTTAGTGTCATTTACATAACATTCAAATGGTATGCTAAACAGAAGACTTGTCAACTTGTCATGGGAATGGGAAGCAGTTCAGGCTGTGTTTCGCGTCATATTTGATTCATGCCTTCCACGCGTTAAAACATGAGCACGTACAGTCACGTGCAATGAAAACTAAACACGGGCAGATTTTCAAATACATGTCCACTCAGATAATTTTACAATCTCACAATAATGTATGACATTATCTACTCTAAGGTTATATAGTATGAATTGTTAAGTGGCTATTGGTTTTTGAAATTTTCAGAGTATTTATTCATATAACACGCATCATATTAATCGTCGTATTTCTGGATCAACTATTACGTGGCGTACGATAATAATACTAATCTCTAAATAATACTAAAATAATACGTCCATAAGTGTCCACTTATAAGCTTTGGTGGCCTACGGAGCGACCGCCCAGGGCGTCTGAGCCGAAGGACGCAGCAAAACTTATTTCTTAAGAAACTAAAGATTACACCAAATTAGTGAATACGCCTACAGTGCCTGAATGTGAAAATTCAGGCACTTTGGGCGATTTATTTATAATACCTCAGTCCCACTTATAATTCTAATTGTGTCATTTTTTTGCCAAAGCAATTTTAATCTGATATAATCGGATTTGTTTATATTAGAATTTTGATTATCAAGCGATGTCACGGCCTTGATCAAATTACATTAAAAGTGCTAACATAGGCAGCAGTGTATTGTAATGTTAGTAGTGCAACATAAGAAGTAAATGAAAGGAAATACTACTATAGCTTATTAAATTGTAGACGATAAATATCGCTTGTTTAAGTAGTAATATACGAGTAGCTATTGATAGTTTAGTTTCTTTTATGATATTGGATTCACACTTCGTCGGGTTCGAGTTCAAACCACAGCGTGCATCTGTAAATTTTCGAAGTTATCTTTATGATTTTATAATCACATGATTCATTGAAGAACAACATCGTGAGGAATACTGCATGTCTAAAAGTTCTATAGAAAGTTCTCGAAAGCTGCCACTTCTCAGTAGGCTTGTGCAGTGGGTTGTACCATCAACT
>DWPP01000380.1:0-11697 GCA_018251735.1 Eantis mithridates tamenund
GATTTTTCTGTTGTGAATATCATTATCAATTTTCTTATTGATAACGTATCAATTTATTTAAAGTTTCATGCATACATACTGCTGTGTGAAGCCAACTGTACAGTAGTCACTATGTGGTTAGTAGATTTAAATAGAGACAAGTTGACAAGTATGTAAACCTGGATTAGCGGGCCCTAGGCCTAAGCCGCAGTGTTTCAGTATTAGACCGCATTAGTGCGGTGTGACGCCTATGGGTCAGTGACGTAAGTTGCTTTCGCTGCTGCATCGTTATGTTAGTATGTAAACTTTGCAACGATCAGTATTTGAACAGCCGGTGGATTAAGACTATCTGAATTGATATATAATATCGTTTATCAAACGCTTCATACTTTCAATAAACGCTCGTTTTTTTATAGTACTCTCTTGTTGAATCTTTTCCAACGTAATTCATTTTTAGATGATCAATTTGCAATTATTTTTAAACACGTCGTCTTTCTCAATAAGCAGTTCGTTCCAACGAAACAGAACTTTAACATTTTTCATCAACATATTTTGTCACATTAATTTCATGCGTCACTGGGTGGACTTTACAACAAATTATAAACTTGTCAAGTTTATCCATATTCGTCCTCCCTAATACTCCCGAGGTCTGTCTCCAGATAGTCTGCCCTGTAAACCGGGACTTTGTGTCGCCGGGGGGATTATCCGTATTTGCGGAGAAATTTCACCATTCGCATATTCCTCTCACGTACCGGCCTCTCATCTCGGGCTGTCGTGCCGTCGCCTTATTACCTCACAACTATTGCTCCGCACGGCCTGCTCTCTGATATATATCTAAGCCGTCTACCAAATGACGATTTATTTACTTATATCGGTCCCTTTTTTTCATGTTTCAATAATGGTAAACTTGTATTTGTGGAAATATACGGCGTCACGGGTAGTTTAAAATGAAAGTAGCAGTTCATTCTTGGGTTTAGTATCAAATACAGAATATAGGTTGGTTACAGGAATTAGTGTGTTGAGTCTATTATTACCTGGATGGCTATCTCGTCTGCCATCGTTAATAGCCTTATCGTCTAATGTGTGGTACTCGGTGCGCAGTTTTTAATACACTACATCATGCGATCGATAGCACCGGTCACGCGAGCTTCGATCGCCAGTCTTTCATTAAAGTTATTCCGAATGCTCTCTAAATAAACATTGGTTTCATTCTTTTTAGGGTCTCTCCTCAAAACTGGAGGCCTAAAGCTTACTCCAAAACACAGCTTTAACGCTAGATTTTGTATAAGATTTAAAACCATGCACCAATCTATCGATAGCAATTGGAGCTGGTGACGTAACGTGCCCTCGAAAGCATATGATATCATCTTAATAGTGGTCCCCAATCGAAACACCGCCCTCGCCCAGCGCTGCTTAACTTTATAGCATTAGTATAAACATTAGCTTGACCGAATCGACCGTAATAGCTTTTCTATTGTGTCCGTCAGTAGGGAAAAAGTAATGTTGATTGCACGACGATCGCGTCTGTAACACCCCATCGGGTCTCTGTCGTTATCAGAACGGTAATCGTTGTTTCGGGTTGTTCCGATCGAAAATTGAGTCTGTCGGTTGAATGTAAAACAACTCCACCAATTCCCTGAGGGTCAAATTTGCACCTAATAAACATTGTAATGGAGCTTTGTTAGGAGCATCTCGAATATTACACCCAAAGCGTGCAATGTGGTGTAAATTAAAACAAATATTATCTCAGGCCGCGAATTTAATTAAAAGTTAATTAACACCGTCAATTTTCCCTTCGTAACAAACTAGGCGGTGTTAGAAGCAGTTTCACTTAGAAATTGTGATCGTATTTTGTGGTTGCGGTTTCAATTTATAACCGCTCAGCAAATTGATACCGAGATCACCCTCTCTGTGGAATAGCGGATGAAACATACCAAGTCATTGGGTTATATCGCCTCGTCAAGCGTTCAGCGGAGTTGTAAAATCGTTTCTTTAATATTATGTTTCCTTTAGCACACCGACGCACAGCGCCAGTGAAGAAACCGATCGGCAAGCCGAGAACTAAGCAGCCCAAAAAAGTCAAATTCATTAGTAAGTTTAGCGTTTTTGACTACTGATTTTTTATTTAGGCTTTTCTATTTTGTATTAAATTTGTCTCTCGTTATTTAATTCATTGCTCGTGGCAAGCTTTTTGAATTTTATTTCGCACCATAATTTAACATGTCTTGCTTTTTACACCGTTATTTTTGTACTGTTGCCAGTATAGATATGAAGATATTTCACTTACACTCGTCATCTTAAATTTTCAATTCGAACAAATGGTCACATGAATAACCAATATCAACTTCTTTTACGTTTGAAAGTTTATGAAGCTCTTATATTTGACGCACACCACAATACAAATACGCCGGGAAAAACTCAAGGTATGAAGACAGGTACGATACCTATGTGCACCGGTATGACTCATTCGCCGGCGGGGGTGGCTCCCTCTGCAATAACTCGACAATATCACTCCTCTCTTCCGCACGTCGGGAAGTAATAAGCCGACCTTGAGTTCTGCGTTAATAAACCAGGTTGTCTTGTATTAAATTCGGAAAAATAATTTTAATGACCAATGACCTAAGTTAAATTTAAACATTAAGAACAAAATAGTTAACTGTTATTGTATTTTTGAACATACGACTACAAATTATCTTTGTTTCTTATCTTAACCGTATAAATAATAAATAAATTGCTATATCTTTTTTTATAAGCAGGCCTATAATAAACATTATTGAAACTATAAATCGAAACAGTTTACAAGCATTATCAAGAACACAGACTTTTTACGCACAGAAGTGTGTAATGGGTCAATTATTGCGTAGACTAGGTAATTTGTCCAAAATTGAGACATTTATGGGTATTGTCTTTGTCTGCTGGTCTAATTGCTCCGTTATCGTGATTTACTGTTTGCGCATTCGTGAAATCATCCAACTGTAGGCTCTAATTAGCGCTTTGTAAGATCGCGAATCTAATGTGTTCATGTTTCTCATGAATCTCATGTTTGTTTTGTACAACTGTAGCACTTGTCAGAAATAAAACGATTTATGCATGATCACGCCTATTTCTGTCCATTAGTTAATGCACAATACTTATTCCAAAATTTATGTATTTATTTACTTTTGAGTATCATGATATAAGAACTGTATGTTATGTACTGTACAGTTTATAAGAAGAGGTGGAAACAACGATACATACCATTGTGTGACAACAAAACATACCTGATCATACAGTTATTGTTGTAACTCGTAATGGGATTTTGGCAATTAATCGAAGTGGTACTTGTCGTAATGATAATAATGTGGAAGGAAAGAAAATGAAAAGGTCCTTATTTTTGGTGAAGTGTGCGTAGGTACGGTACTGGCCGTGACAAGCTAGCCTCATTAAAGAGACGACTATCGCAGAACAGTAGGTGGCGAATAGCTTTTTTCAAACCATTACTCTACGAGGGTCCCACTGCTAATTAAATTTAATGGTGTCAGGCAAATATTGTTTTCACCTTTTATTACCGTTGTAGATCTCTTTGTTCTCATTACTTTCATTTAGGTTTATTGCGCTTAAAACGACCTATTCCATTTAAGGATGTGTCTGGAAGATCTCAAATCGTTGATTGCTTGAAAGGAATCTAATTAAAGCATCTATCTGGTTCACTAGGCATTTACATTCGACTGTGTTTCTCACACTAGTTTAACTTTCTCTCGTTTTCCTTTACTAACGTTATATCTGAAATGGTATTTTATAACGTAAGTTTTATAAATATTTTATTCAAAGAAATAATATTTTTACTTTGAATAAAGAAATGATGTTATTCGAATATAATGTTTTAACCAACATTAATTAATACTTCCAACCTCGTCGGTACAGTTCAACTATTCTAGGACACGTAGGTATATGCAGCCTTGAAGGATTTTCGCTATATGAAGCCCTGTATTCCTGTATTCCTTAGCATGAAAAGTATTGAAACGCAGTGTGATAGATGATCTTCATTTGTCATCAGCTACCGAAATCCGCTGCCAGGAGATGTCGAAGGGCGGTCTCGCGTACGAGGTGATCCTGGCTGAGCCAGTGGGCGTGCCTGTTCCGCGCCGTGCCGACTCGCCCGAGAAGACACCCTCCGTTGAAGAAATCCAAGAGAAACTGAAGGCTGCTGAGGAAAGGAGACGTGTAAGCATATCTACAATAATATTATTCTTTGCTAGAATTTTTATCTTTAATTCATTTTTAATTGGTCTAAATTCTTTATCGCAGTGATTAAATTTTAATGCTTTATTTTTACGAAGTGCTGCTTCTGAAGTTATCCTCAGATATTTTATAAGTTATAATTTGTAACCAACCCATCTGGATGTCTATCTATGGGTCAAGAAATTTTGATAAATCTCTATTAGATAACTTATACTATTAGACGACGAATAAATGGGAGAATCTGTAGGTACAATATAAGAAAAAATCATAAAATAAACATAAATAAAAGAACTGAGGTTTTTCTTCACTTTTCTTCTATCATTTTCTTAAATTTTGGATTTGGCAAATCGGAACAAACTTTCCAAAATTATCCTATTTTAGAGCTTGGAAGCTAGTCGAATGGCAGCGATCGCACAAAAGATGGCCAAGATCGAGGAAGCGTCGCGCATCCGGAGCGAGCAGACGAACAACTTCATCGTGACCACGAAGGAGGCTCTCGACGCCAAGATGGACTCGCATGAGGAGAAACGTGAGGCGTACATCAACGAGCTACGCGCCCGTTTGAAGGATCATCTTGAAGGCGTTGAAAAGACCAGGTACGCAAATCTTGACTGAACTATTCCAATGGTCGTTCTGGTAATCCACATTGTGGTAGTGACCTCCTTATAAAATCATAGAGAGTTGGAAATGTTACATTGATAGGAATATGATACTTTTTAAACTTTTCATTTTACTTTTCTTACAATTGTTATCGATATGATCATTCCAATAACATTTTATATTTAGGGAGATTTTAATAAACCATATTTTTTTTGCTTTGTTTGTTGAAATTATCACATTAACTGTATTGAATTGTAATTTTTATCTTAAATATTCAGAGATATTCTAAAAAATTAAAATTACGAAAGGGTCCATCTAAATCAGGTTCCAAAGGAAATTATTGTAATTTATGGAATATTCCCTTATTAATAGAAAAGTACTAGTTTTCAAAGGCGCGAGTGGTAAATAAATCTACATCATTAAGAGTTGCCAACGAAACTGTGTCAATTAACAAAGGAACAAGTAGCCGAGAGTCGCCAAGGGTGTAAGCTGCATATTTATAGAATACGATGCGAAGATGAATCTTAGTAAAGTCAGGTCATTAGTCGTCAGAGCCGTTTCCCTCTTGACCGGGTTATGCACTAAGGTGAGGTATGGAACTGTAGGTCGACGTCACACATCAAACATCACTTTCCAGTAAGTAGCGAGAGAGATAAGAGACACTTTTTCGGTTATGAAGATATTGTTGAGGGCTCGATGACCTGACGAGATAAGGATGCCTTTTCATAGGGCTCAAGTTGCTTCGGTAGACAGTACGTGCCGAGTGCGAGGGGCTTTAAGGACTGCTTTATTCTTGTTGAGTTTTTTATCAAGTCTTGGAATTGTGTGAGAGGGTTAAGGGGATTATATTCTATGAAATACCATATACATATGTTTGGCACTTCGTGCTCTCTGCCTACCCCGTAAGGGACCTGGCGTGAAGATATGTATATGTAAATACCATATATATAGCTAGTGTTTGGTAAAATTAAAAGCAATTACAGCTCTTTCACATCTTTTACGTCGAAATATTTTGGTGTAAAATGTTCTATTTTGTAGTTCAGATAGATGTATGCAGACATAAATAAGTTATTTCGCTTAGTTAAAATAGTTTCTATTTCGTCCAGCTGTTTCCACAATACCCTATTCTTAATAATAATGTATATTTAAATGGTAATTTAGATAAATAATCGTCATTCTTTTACTCAATCTAGATTAAGATCTTAACCGTCTTGCCATACACCACTGTCCATATTCTTAGGTATATAATGTGAGTTTATGGACTAAAGGTCAATATCCGCGTCTCTGCTTAGGTTGACCCTGGAGCAGCAAACCGCTGAGGTATACAAGGCTATTGAGGAGAAGATGAACACTGCGGCAGACAAGCGCGACGAGAACATCAAGAAGATGCTCGAACGTCTCCGTGAACATGTATGTATCAACTTGAGGCCTCAATGTTGATTGAGCAGAACTTCAGGCTTTAATTTTGATAGAAGCAGTCGTTGGAATTTTACTTCGTAAATTGTTTTTTGTTAGACAAAGTGCTTCTTTAATTATAGAACCTCAGGATATTTAGTTTTATAGATAGACCCATTTACCCTAACACTATTTGGTTTTATGCAGTGGTACAATATTTCAAGTTAAAATTTAATCAAAACATATAAAATATACATAGGTCCCAACTCAAACTTGCATTGTAATTTGGTAGATGGGTAAAGGTAATAATAAAAGTGCAGTCATCACAAAATGAATGCTGCTTAGCATTATGCAGCCAATCCGGAGACAACCAGCGCTAATATTCCGCAATATCCACCAATCACAAGCAACGAGCTTATGAAACCCTTATATCACATGTGAAGAATCCTCAATTGATTGGTCCCAGGAGGAGCAGGTGCGCAAGGTCCGCGCCGGCAACCAGGAGCGCTTCCAGCAGCTGGAGAGCGCCATCCAGGAGAAGCTGCAGCAGGCCGCCGACCGCCGTCTGCAGATCGAGGCCGAGCAGCGGGAGAAGCTTCGCAATCACGTAAGTCGTATTCACCGTTTAGGATACCCAGAAGAGTTTGAAGAAGATACAGCCTTGGAGTTTTAGCTCCCTCTTCGAAGCTTCAGATAAATAGGTATCCTATAAACAATGCCAAAAGGATATACAGCGATGAATAGGTAGTATTATGGCCTGTATTCTCCATTTCTAGCAACCTGTGAATGTTCACTTCTGTTAATTCAGATGTAGAAATATTTTAGGACCTCTGGAGGGAATAGTGTCCTTTCATACTTTAGTTTTTTTTTTAATTTTTTTTTATTATTGTCTTTATTTTGATCATTTTTATGGAATGTTTTTTTTTATGTGTTTAATCATATCTTAAGGTTAAGATTTTATTTTATCAAGCATGAAACATTTATGAAACCAAACCAGTTGTGTGTACCGTAAAATCCAGTAGCTATTTCAATCTTTAAAATTCAAGGGAATATAATGTGAAGCAGAAACTATGTATTAACGACAATTACGCAAACGGAGAAGTACGAAATAAGGCATAATTATATTTAATGGTTACTCGGGGAAATTCTGCATAACCTTTTTTTTATGCATTTGAAAGATAAAAAAATTACTCAAAATACCATTCACTCAAAATATCATATTACAGATTAAATATTTCTCTTTGGTTTATTCTACATTTAATTTGGATTTTTAAATTTTGGCCACCTGGCGATCTCTACTTCTATATAAATTGCCTGACTATACTAAATTATTTAACTGAAGACAAACAAACACCTTTCGTATTTACTCGATCTATTTTTTTTTTTTATATTTCTGCAACGATAAAAATTCGGTACTTCGAGGACGACATTTTAGTCAACTGAAAGAAAATCCAAACTGCTTTCAACACAATGACTGTACACTGGTTTAGTTTCATCATTACTTATTAGTGGACGCATGTGTTTATTTGTTTAATTCATCCCATCGCATCGTGCGTGTAGAACATAAAGCTGGCGGAGGCGCGGTCGGCGGTGACGGCGAAGGTCGAGGAGATCACTAAGGACATTGAGAGCAAACTGACCGCCGCCGAGATCAACCGGGAGAAGGAGATGCAGAGGAAACTCGATTTTCTCAAGAAGGAGGTGCGATACGTTCTTTACATAAAAAAATGACACTATATTGCACCTCAACACTTCTAACAACTTTTATGACAAATTAGTCGACTTCAAAAACTAAACACTTCTATCAAGTATAAAAAGCCTTTCCTACAATCAAGTACGCAATTAAGCATAACTTAAAAAAGTAATAGTTGGTTCTGGATCACATAAAAATGAGATATGAGAATACCTTTAAATAAAAAGAATCGTCAAAATTGGTAAAGCCTATAAAACATATCAGGTAGCAGAACAGACACACATAAAGGAAAAAAATAAATAAATTGAAAACCTCCTTTATTTGAATTTAAAAAGTGTAGTGAATTGTAAGAGATCATGACGTAGGACTGTTTGGGTTTTTTTATTTTCTGCACTTATAGACTACACTGTAACGAAGGATCACAGTAAAGTATGAGTATTCATAATTAAGACATGAAGCTTAAAAGTAATTTTAAATTTTCAAACCCCCTTGAGGACAAAATTTCCTAATATCCGTCCTAAGCTGACATCTACTCGATAGAAGGAATATTTCTGCAAAGTCTCTTCAAGTCTCTTGACCTTGTAGTTTTAGATATATCATGTTGAGTTCGTACATTTAAATCTCCTATGTATGTATAGATTAAGAACTTCTGATAATGTTTTAAGTAATAGCACTAATATGAGGATTGTCAACAGGAGCGACGTGCAGAGCTGGTGCGACAGAACAAGTCCGCGCGCGCGGAGACCGACCCCGCTCCCACCTCCGGCTAGGCCTCGCGGGCCACGCTGCGCCATGCCACCGCGCCACACCCCGCCACACCACACTATCGCTACCTACACTACCAATATTGATACTAAACAAAGCTAAATTGCCGAGTATTGTAACCCCACCAGACTGATTAATTCTGTCATCTTCATCTATGTAATAAAGTTATGTTGAAATTATAATGAAATTACGGAATGCAAGTGTTTGGAGTTGGCGGAGGTCGTCGCGTCGTGTCGTGTTGCGTGGCGATCGTCGCGTCGGACGACTGGAATGGCATATCGGAACGCTGCGTTACAACTCTGCTAGTTAACACAATATCATGCACACAATCTTGCCATAAATCACGAGTGTTGCCAGTGAGAAAAATACGTAACATAGTTGTCACGCAGCGTTCGGTCTTGAAGTAGGCCGTCGGGTCGTTATTTCACTAGTAAGTTTACTGAGAAAACAGACTTATCAATAGAAAATTCGATTAGGTCTCACTTCTATAATATATCGTATTTACTTGCTTAGTTATATTCGATGTAGCTCTCTATGGGTTTATTCTACGATAACTTCGAATGGAGAACATTACTAGTGGGCTAACTCCCGGAAGGTAGGTATAGAAAGTCATAGATCAATATCACCTTACTTTAAAACTTCGCTGGCTGTACCGATAAATGACATAATCGCTGATCTATGACAGTAGTTGTAAGGATTTTGGCTGGCCCAGTAGTAAATTCGTAGCTGTGTAAGATGTGAAGGTAGACGCCGGTACTGGGACACTAACAAGTTATTGCACTATAACACTAACAAACTAACATCGAGTGTTTATAACTTGTGTCTCATGCCGTACGCGACTATATCATTACATCACCAAATATTTTCCTCGTTATCAAGCTTATGACGTTTAAAAATTTTATTTCGGTTGTTAACATTCTATTTATGACAGTGGCAACATTGCTTACTGTCATCACACGAAATGGCCTACTGTTGTGAGATAGACAGATTCGCGTTATAATTGATCTCACTTAGAGCCAACTTTTGGTAATTCATCATTAAATTAAATACTCAGTTACTGAAAGTTGCGTAAGAATTGGGTTTCATAAGAATTAATGTCAAGCTATGGGGAAGTTATGTATTTGGCGCTAAAGCTCAATGTATTTTCGATTGTTCTATGTATTGGATTATTATGCCAGCGGGCGAGCGGGGAGATTCGGGAGGGATGGAAGAGCTAATCACTAATCATTAGGTATAGATCTAATATCATTATTTTAATGTTTATCATACGCAACAGTATTTTTAGGGAAGTATAATCTAAATTTAAGTTTTTCGCGTTCGTATCATCTCTTTCGCCTTCACGTTACAGACTGTTCATTAAATGATTCTATGTATTGTATTTTCGTTGGTTTGTTGGGAGGGTCGTTAGTCGTGTCGGGTCGTGTTTGTGGCTTAGAGTGGTCGGTGGAACTGAAAGCTTTGCCCGGTGTATTCGTATTCACACATACACTCTGAACATGGCAACACCGTCAGACGCTTGCGCACGTAAAACAACAAGTAACTATAAAAACAATATCTAGCAACAAGATTTCCTTTTTCTTGTCAAACAGATGATAGCATTTTGGAAGCTGCTTGTTACCTTGCGAGCAAGCGATGCGCAGGCGTTAAGCACCGGTCTGTGACATGCCACAGTCATCTAGTCCACGTTTAAATTATAAGTCATCCGCATCAAATCCTTATTATCTAAGCGAGCACAATAAATTGTAATAGATTGGACGGTAGTTCGCGATAGTTTAACATCGGAAGTGCCTAAGTATTCGTATTCACTCTCGGATTGTCTGAACTGATGTAGTGACGCGATACTGCCTTTCATAGCGTTTTATATTTTTTTAAACGTAGTGGATGAGGCGCCGGGCCGCGGACGTAACGATGTGTTGGACACAAAACCGCTTCTGTGATGTATTTGCTCTAGTGATATCGTATCGATTATTCGGTTAGGCACAAATTGTTTCGAAACAGAGATAGGGAACAGATACCGTGTTTGAGGCCTCGTTCTGTTCGACGTCGCTTGAGGATGCAGAAACTGAAGCAGTTTTTAACTGACTAACAGTTGATGCAGACTTAGAACACAATGATGATGATGATGAGGCCATCGAACGGTTAGGAGTGGGACGTGGGATCGGATTTGTAGGAAAGGAATGAGAGAGTAATTCTGTATTTATGATATATATTCTACCATTCATTTAGCGTCGGTCTGTTTTAACGTCAGAGATATGATAATAATTGTATATAATATTAAGAGACGATGTACTCGTATGTTGCTTGGCGGGGCGAGGTGCTTGCCTGCTTCTCTAGCGCTCCTGAAATAAGGTTAGGTGTAAGTTACTAGCTTGTTTCTCGGTGAAGACGTGTTTAACCTCTGACCAATTTGCCTTGGGTATTGTGTAGCCTTTAGATTCTCAAGATCGTGACGAATCATGTAAAGCGACGCGAACGTATAGCTTTTCAGATAATTATTATTACGTATATTTTTGTGTTTTTTCGTAATGTTAGTCATTCTCCTATCTCGTACGGTGTTATATGTAACGTTAATTTTATATTTTATGTGATTATTATTAATAATGTGCTTCAGTTTGTGAGGTATTTGAAATTGCTGTTTGAAGTGCAGGCAACTTTTGTAGTTTCATTGTCGTATTGAATAAAGTCATAAATACTAATAAATATCAATTGTTTTATTTTACTACCTAATTCCTTAAGAATTTTCATAATCAGCTATATTCGATCGTAATCAACATTTTGATAAATATCTTCAAAATCTATCAGACAAAAATTAGTTTACAGACTCAAAATACAGTAGGTATAAGAACTCTGTATGTCTCTGCCTATTTATCTTGAGAACAGAAAACAATAATCAAAAACAAGATGAGATAATAATAACAAAAATAAGAGTACCTATATAGACATGTGGAGAAAATGGTTGATAATAGAAAGATAAAACAGATATACAATGCGAATGTCAATGGATGCAGAAGCCGAGGGAGATCAAGACTCGCCTATCTAGATCA
>DWPP01000381.1:0-11691 GCA_018251735.1 Eantis mithridates tamenund
TATCGACTTTTCTTAATGGTATCGAGATCGAATCGAGATCTCTCCCCGCTCGTAACGAAGTTTCGGCTTCACGTATTTATGTACATATATACTACATACATACATACATAATTATCTTCACGACAGGTCCCTTACGGGGTAGGCAGAGAGCACGGAGTGCCGAATATCCCTATCCTTACAGACCTGCCGTGCATATATATTAAGAACTATTAAAGTAAGTCTACTCTTCTACTAAATCATGTTTTCGTACCTTTGATACAACCTCTATTGTGCTACAAACAGTGTCGCCCGTCGCTCTTCGCTGTCACATTATGCGAGTAACAATTTGTCTGTCTGTGCGGTTACGCAATCTGTCACGCTGTATAATTTATTCAATGAGCTTTTGTGACGTGTGTATAATGAAATACCCTTAAAATCTTGTATGGTAACAATAATTAAATTATTTTCCATAATATTTATACAAGTAGGTACCTTCAAACAAAAATTCCAAAATTAACTTCATTGTGAAATCTACTTCAAAAAAACGGCAGATAGTACAGAGAAGTTAAAAATACTGAAATATTTACCAGGAGGAACCAGTATACTCGTTTAAATAAATACATTTTCGGTTCATAAATAACAGAGATTTTTTTTGTGGTAAACATAACGAATACAACTAATACATATTAAGAATATTCTTCTTTGTTGCCTGACTTTACATCATTATGTTATGCAAATATTTTTTTTACAGGTAAGAACAGTAACGGCTAACAAAAAGCGCAATTGACCCTGAAAAGGAAAATCTACACGTAAGTTATATTACTATGAACATCAATTTAATCAAATAAAATAGAACTACTTCGCAACAGTTCCATCCCAAAAGACCCATCACCGACACGTTCGCACCGAAACAAGAGCATACTCAGGGTACCCTGGAATCCCCTGGAATCTTCACTAGAAAACCGTCTGGTGGGAAACCTGTCTCCCCTTCTCCCCCTTTTAATCCACTATTGCCGATACTGATACAATTTAGTACATTTTTTAATGAACTTGTGAGACATAAATATATCTGTATAAGTGAAGCTGCCTAAAGACGCTGCGAATCGATTCCAAATGAAGTTGACGTGGTCATTTAAAAACTGGTCATTATAGAGGAATGTGGAAAAATAAAACAAAATATCGGATCAAGCTATAAAATATATTGATATGTACTTGTAAGCGGTTGTAATAATGTATTTCGATCATTCAACAAGATCGTGAATAATTAGCGCATACTGTATATTTTTGTATCCTTTTGAAATACTTTAAACGACACAGATAAATTACTCAATACGTAATGTAAAAGGCGATAACATTATTTTTAAAAGGCTAACAGTTTCATAGTAATTATGTTTATAAGTTAAAATATATTTTGTGTCTTTAATCATTGTAAGCAAATTCCTGTAGTTTTTGATGATGTTTCGTTCATTTTCAAGCATTCTATATTTAAATTAATACATGTTAAAATTTAATATCTATGCTTAATGTTAATTCCATGACAAATAAAATTAAATCAAATACAACTTCACATACTTTAAATCAAATTAAAATTTTTCCGGTGTTGTATAAAATAAGAATCAAATCTATACTGGCTATCTCATTTTATTTAACATAATTATTATCGACAGATATAAGAACCATGCAAAACTAATGCACTCAGCTCAGAAAAGCTCTTGTGTTTTATTTCTCCTATAATAAGGAAAAATGATAGGTTCTGTAAAAACTGCAACAGAAAATTTAAAATACCAAGTCTCATTTTTTGATTTCGGACCTTGCTGTGCATGGATGGGCCATCCATCCTCAGAGAAGAATTTATGCTACAGTCACGATGGTGGCGAACGCCTTCTGTCTCTTAACTTACCTTCTTCTTCCTTACTCTGTATATCATCAATAACCTATTTGATGTCCCACTGCAGGACATGGGTCCACTGAGAGAAGGGCTGAGGCCGTAGTCCACCACGCTCGCAAAATGAGAATTAGCACATTTTAAACGCCTTTAAGGAAGTTCTTCCTTGGGAACTATTAGGCAAGCGGGTTTCAACACGATGATTTCCTTCGCCATAAAACATAAGATAATTAATAACTAACTAAAACGCACATTGTTATATGATTATGTTTAGTTACATTATTATATGATTAGTTACATTATTATATGATACGCACAATAATTTGTGCACGCTTGGAATTTAACTCGGACCTATTTAAATTTACGCTGATATAAACAGCTGAAACAAAACCGACATATCTATCCTATTTAAAATATTAGAAAAATACGGAACCATTAACGTACAAGCCATATTCTTACGTGGCTGATCTTTATCATGGCGCCAAATCGTGATTTGGTTTGCAAATGTCGTCTTGTCTTGTAATAGCGCCGATGAAAAGGTCAATGCACCGATTGTCAAATTTCCTTCAGAATAATTTAGTTCATTTATTTCTACGTTTCTTGCGTAATTTCTTTTTTATTTTAATCCTTTGTTGTTATGGGCTTTTTAGTATAATTTTCATTACATATTGACTGAACAGCAATCGAGTATGTAGTATCTAAATACTGCATACTGCATGTGTTG
Source organism: Eantis mithridates tamenund (assembly GCA_018251735.1). Classification (NCBI taxonomy): domain Eukaryota; kingdom Metazoa; phylum Arthropoda; class Insecta; order Lepidoptera; family Hesperiidae; genus Eantis; species Eantis mithridates. Next base: position 2,589 of record DWPP01000381.1, read on the forward strand.
CTACTTATGAGGTCTAAGATATCTCCAACACAACACAAGCAAGCTTGCTTTACGGCATGTTATGAAGCGGTGGTAGGTCCCTCCCCGAGTGAGCTACACAAACTCTAGAATAAACTGAGAACGCCATCTTTGATTTTAGTTTATAAAAATGACAAATTAAATTCCTATCCTTATTTTTAATAGGCATAAACACAAAATAATCATTTAATGAGAAGGTACTAATGTATTTGGTGTTTTTCCTTTGATACATTTTCGGAGCGTTTTGGTGTGAAACCCTAAAAAATTCACCATAAGATTTTCTACTGACACGACTTGACGCTCGTACATAGTTGACGATGATACTATAAATTCAAATTAAATATAATTATGATTTTTATATAATTCAAACTTTATTGTTTTACATTTTTGAATGCTTCATACTTTGTGAGTATAATCTACCGGAGTAAGGACCACATAAGAACACCCTGTATCGTGCGATAGGGATACTCAAATAAGCACACATACGTAGACTAAAACGAAAGTTTTAAACTAATCGATCCAATGTATCCTCTGGGAATCTAACCTAGTTTAACGATAATTACATAATAATGATCAAATATGGGAAAATTTTGTCTCTCATAATAACTACGCGCCGTCATAAGACATCGCGGCCTAACTTCAGTGCAACTTCAGTTTGAAATTTAATAGTGTTGTGTCGATATATGAAACACGAGCTCACTAACTTGCATGCCAAACTTGAGCGCTGAACTTCCACCCAACTTAAGAAGTCGAGACCATTTCCTAATTGCCTGTCAAAATTGCTACCTGAACTGGCAAGTTTTTGATGACTTGGCAAGTTAAAGAAACTAGAGATCGCTGGTGACTGGAGTTCTTTAAAGATGCTAAATTAATTGTAGAACAAACCGTAAACAAAAGAGTACATGTAATCTCTGTTCAGTTTGTCAAAATGTCAGACAGTGTCAAATAGTAGTAATAAGTAGCACTAGTATTTTGAGTAATTTTTATTTTTATCCTTTTAATGAATGTTATAAAAAATATTTTTATTAACCTTCTCCATGTAAACTTTACTGTGCCGATTTTCAGTCTCTTTCTTTCGCGCAACTATCTGAAACGGGGATTAAAGTTTCTTCTTCACATATTTATTAGGTATATACAGAGATGACATTAAATGAAGAATGCTATAATAATTTCAATGACTTCATAAAATACTAAGTTAAAAAAATCCTTTATGGCTTTAATTCAAAATTTGTTGCTATTGTCATTTTATTGCGTTCTTGTTGGAACACCCTTTATACAAAGTTCTTGAGAAGTTGGTAAGAAGGGGAAATAACTTACTAATACTTTTAAAGACTTCTTCAAGATTTGTCTATAGAAAAGCAATTAACAAGCAGTTATATGGATTCAAACAAAGAAATCCGTACCTCATTCCTTCAGAATTTAAGTGTACTCGTAAAATATACACAAATGTACAGTACAGTGTAAATGTACTATAAATATAAAGTTTAGATCCTAAATTACCTAAACAGTTAACACTATCTGAATTTTTAGCATAAGACATTTTATGTACAAATTAAATCAATAAAGTACAGAGTACCTTACAGGGACAGAGACATATGAGTATATGGGTGAGGATTACTTTGACAAAGGCATTTGGAACAATTTTTGTAGCTTAATTTATGAACTAAATGAGTACGAAATGAAATGTACATTGTATTCATCTAAAAGCAACAGTGCAGCAGCTAGCTTAGTTTATTTTTAGACTCCAATCATGATTCCGTGGGTCAGGGTCCTCAAGAAAATTGTTAAGGTCATGTGCATATGAGTAAACTAATGTTATCACTAGATTTACTATCCACATCCAGACCTTAAGGTGTATCGTTATGGTCTGGATTTTCCTGCTTCCAACCATCAATCCGTAGATGACCAGTATTATGGACTATGGCCTAAACTTGTCTAATATCTGAGAATCATTCCCAGTAGGTATGAGATAGGAAATCAATTATTGACGATGGTTAAGTTGTTTAAAACTAGTCAATATATTTCAGTCAACCTAAGTATGAAACGCTAGCAAGTTCCGCCGACTTGAAGCGAACTTACGGAATGGAACCAAAGTCACTCGCTCCTAATTGCCTGTCAAATATTGCTAAGTTTCGTCAAAGTTTGATGAAGTTATCGAGGGTGTTATTTGTCGCAGTTTATAAAGAAAAATGACACAAAGATGAACTAACAGATTTAGGTGACGAAACCACATTTTAAGAAATATGTTATTATATTTGGAACAAGCTTGCCTTTTTTTTTGGCAAACGGATTGACGGACCAACAGATGGTAAGTGATTACCGTCACATATAAACATGAGCAACAATAGAGGAATCGGCAATGTGTTGTCGGCTTGAAAGCAGAGCTCTTTTAGCGTTTTTTTTAAGAACCACACGGGGTTATTAAGTTCAGCAGTAGTTCAATAGGCTAATATGATGATGATGAAGATTGTAATTTATGTGTCTGTGTCACTATCAATGAATAAGAATACCGACTTCTAGTGCATAAAATTAAGTTAAAATAAGTTAATAATGGTGGAAACAGTCGTGATGGATCTCAGATTCTTATTCTGCATAAGGTAAAATCGCGTTTAAATTATGTTGTAGTTATCCATTAGTAAGTCCCAAAAGTTAGCCAGAAAATTGACTAACTGCTGGGTACGAAAAAACGTGACGAATTGGTTGTTTATTATATAGATTATTGTCCAAATTTACTTGTTATAACTGTATTTGTTTTTAGGACGATGTTGTTATTGGAAAATGAGAGAAAAACTTGTACTAATAATTCAAAAGTGACGCAACTCGAGCTTAACCCGTGTCAGTGTGACAGACGGACGTTAGGATTATATTTTGAGAACTGACACTACATCACTTTTTGTTATTTCCCAATATGGTTCTAATTGTAGAGTATCATTTCAATTTTAATAATGATAAGAATGAAAAATTTGAATTTGTTAATTGCAAGTCAATGTAACAGTTATAGTACCTAATTAATAATTACCTAATTGTCTACTCAAGTCTCTCTTGATGAAAAAGGGTGTGACCCCGAAATCGCTGCATTGGCATGCATGCGTAAGTTTCCTTTTTTCATCAACGTGATACACAAAATATGTTTTATTCTACGAATATTATGATTATATGCCCATAACGATAAATGTTATTTACATACTGGGTTTCTTATGTTGGAATAAACTAACACTTTTAAGTGAGTAATTAATAATACGTACTATGAATAATAACTTCTGTCCTGACTCAGGGCCAATGCACAGCTGGACCCAAATGTTTTTTATTAAATTCAGATGTCTCCGTGTAAATATATTAGAATTTTGATAAGAGTCAGAGTATTGATGGCTAACCGTGCTTAAAAGAAGGGGACAGGAATTTTTATACGTTTACTTTTGTGGATCGACAAAAAACGTCAGATTTAAGTGCCCTATCACTATAAGTTGACGAAATAATCTGTTATAACAATAGTCAAATGCCATTTAATTCTGTAGTTCCACTTCCCGCATCAAAAAACTCTGGGTATAATTCTCGTGTCCGCCGTGACGCGGGTCCGACGCACAGCTGTACGCAACCGTTGTTTATTAATTCAACCGTCTCCGTGTAAACATATTGAGGCTCTCCTTGCCTTTGGCTATCCTTCAATGTATTTAAAATGCAGTGTAAATCCCATTGTTGGTCGATGGTCTTGTTTTAAAGATTAAGTAAGTAAGTAGATAAGTTAAAGCTAGCTAAGTTTTAGCGAAAGGCAAATTTTAGAGACTTTGAAAATGTTTTGTAGAGCTTCAAAGCACACAGGTATACTTATGAAGTTTATTTTACTGCTTCAGCTGGAGATAGACCCGTGCCCACAGTAGCGTATAGAAAAGATTACGGCAAACTAAGCGAGAATAGATGAAATCAATTAAATATTAATAATGTGCCAGCCACTCAAATCATAAACAGTTTACCCTAGCTTGTGTTTCAGACAGAAGTGAAATTTCAGTAGCACTGTTTTGTTCCAGTTTGAAATTCAATATACGAAGCTCTCATTGCCAATTTATGTAATTATCATTCGCCCGGGGCAATTATACGGGCTGGTTAGGAATAGTTTTGAAATACGAATGTAATATCCTTGAATCACTTAAAGCCACGTGGTGCGAGCGTGCCGAAAATAACACATAGAGCTAATAGTGCACGTATTGTGGAGTAGAAAGTATTAGGCAAGGACATATGCAAAAATATTTCTAAGGTTAAATCGGACACGTCTTTTGTTTGGAGTTTGTTACAGTTTTCTTTGGGTGGTTGTCACTCTTATCAGAGAAGCTTTGTGTGGACCATCACCTGGACTTGTGGCGGTCCTCCACAATCCGATTCAATTGGTCATTCTTACCACGCACGTGTAGATTATGGAATGATCTTCCACCGGAGGCATATCAGCGCTAACAGAGCTCTCCTTACTGGCTGGCAACGCATTAGTGTTGCTCATGTTCATAGGTGACGGTAATCACACACCATCAGGTGGCCCGTCAGTATATTTACCGGTTGAGTAGATAAAAAAAAATGTATTCATAGACGTTTATTTCAGACCTTTTAACGCAGGACTGAATAAATACTTAATTTTTGAGACATAAAAGTGTCTAGAGGCTAGATAAAAACAAGGCGCAAAAATGAAAAACGGAAGAAAGTAACAGACATTAAGTTTATCGTTCCAACAGCTACAAATCCGACGCTTTTGAGTTCCGCTTTCAATATAATATTCTTTAAGCTATATTTTAAAAATGCAGATAATTTAAAACTCCGGCAGCTGTAATCAGATACCAATTTGCGAAGCGCCTTTGAGTCCAGACTGAAAGGAGTGCTAAAATTTAATTGCCGTGCGATTAAATAGAATCTTCAGACTGCAAAAGTCACCGTTTATGAATTTTATATTTTCCAGCGAAAAAATAGTTGTGTTTTCTGAAAGGATTGCTCGGAACACGAAGATAAAGAAATTAATGATATTTTCAGCGGAAGCCTTAAACTGTTCCGTGTTTTTTTACTTAAACACTAGCTCGTGTTTTAATGTCTACTCTTATGTCAGCTATCAACATTTCTAGGGTTTTCAATGATACGTTATTTTAGTTTTGGGTAAACCTTTTTCGATAATTCTATATTTTTCATGTTGTGTTCCTGTTGGAAAAGTGCAAAAAGTCTGAAGAATTTCTTATATCATTATATTTTAGTCCTTAGTTCCTACTCGGAATAGTAACGCATTTACGTTAGACAATGGATTTATGACCATTTAATGGTTGTAACTGCTTGTTTGTTTTTCATATCTAACGGGTACTCACGAGATGCGAATTTACTTGTCGATAAATATCGACTCAGTTGCGTGGATTGTGATCACAGCGAAACTGCGTCTAGTTCGTTTTTTTTTTTGTTCCAATTCACGACACACAACACTAACTGTATTTTTACACACTGAACTGACCAGTGGATTACACGTTTGTGCTAACTTAAGCCTATGACCTCTATTACTTCTCTTACTAAACGTGGAAACTGGTAACGCTCGATAGAGATCATCGTAATACAACTCGATCCAGCGGTTAAAAGTCGCACCCTACCGGTGATCGGCTACAACAGATTTCTTCGGGTCCTTATTCTGCTTTAATGTGTTCATAAATGCGCTGAGATATGGGTGGTTTTGTTTGACCAATATACGAGCTTCCACAGCTGCAGTACACTTTATAGACAACCTGGCACTGGTATTCTGTGTCTTTTGGTAAACAATGGCAGTTGCAGCCTGTTATCATTAATGACTGACACATGAATAAATGACGAACCGTGTACACGCACTATATGATAATAATTATCTGGCGCAAGATTTGGAATTCCTGAGTGACATTCTGCGTCGCTAGTTACAAAAAAGTTCACTAACAGTAAAGTATACAATCACAAGATGAATATTGCCATTGTATTACCAAAAATAACAAATATGAGGTCAAATTAAATTACAACTTAGAGCTTATGAGAGCGTAAATTTAGGAAGGGTCCGAATTTTATGAAGAGTCCATCAAACGTATGTATTTTCGTATCTCGGTTGCTCGCAGTTATTACCGTGACGTCGGTTAGCTGACGAGGGTAAATCCTCTTTCTTCATATTCCCACTAATATATCACAAAATAGTAAATACCTAAGGGTTTTTATTTCTAACTTTTTATGAATTGAGTGAGTCTAACGTGCTCTGTAGCTTGTTTATTATGGAAACAATTGAGAAAGAATTGAGGTTGACTCGTTTGGCAGAAGGATCGGTGAATGCTTGTGGTAACGTTAGAATTTGTACTTCTTAGTTCCGCTTTTTCAGCCATCGTTGTTTATTGTATTTTGTCCAATTACTGGTCGCATATAAAGTCAAGTTGTTGATAGCTCCGACTCTACTTATATCTAATTGCGTAGATATCTGTGTCCATAAATGAAAGAGGCGGCATGTATGCGACTTGTCTGTCAAACTCTTTTAAACGACTAGTAGAAGTTTGAAAAGTGTTGGCACTGAACAAAAAAGGCCGAAGACTTAACATGCGCTCCGAAGCAAAGAGGTTCGAGATCGAGTCTTACTACTTGTCAACTTTTTAAGATATTGATTTTAATCAGCCACGGACCATAAAGTAACTCTTTTAAAGATAGGTTATTTAATATGAAGAGTTTTTATATTAAGTAAAGTAATAAATCTGGTATTGAATGGTCACTCACGTACCCCGTGATAATGTTAAAATAAAACAATTGACTAAATACAGTCGATCCTTCTGATGACAGAAGTAGGTGTGACGGCATTGCCAGCATGGGAAAACCACAATAAATTAACAGATTTGTTGCAATATCTTCTATGATGATGACGAAGAACTGAAGGAACTACTAAGTTTAGAAATAGACCCCTTTTATTATTCGTTCTATTATTATTATATTGGTTCTACACGAATCTAAAAGTAAAACTATCTGATCTGGGAATAACACAAATTGAATGAGTTTAAAAAAACTCGTTGATATTGATAAATCAATCAAACTTATAAAGAGGAGTTTAATCAATTTCATGCAATAAAAAGGAGTTCATCGTCTGTACTACATATTGTTCACGGTTATTACAATCATGGCAGCTGCTTGACGAAGGTAAATCCCTTTTCTTAATATACCCACACATCATAAACTTCTCAAAATGTTACGCTAGATCTAGACTTTTTTTAATAAATAAGCTTAATCTCAAGCCGAGACGCGATCAAACAGAGCTGGGTATATCTTAACTCGGGAGAATCCTTGTGGTCAAAAGTATAGGTGCAATAGCGACATCTAGTGCCGAATAGCGGAACTACAAGTAAGTAAATCAACATGATAAAATCCGTTGATGAATAAAGCTCACGAATACTAACAGTTTTCAAAAGAAATAATCTGCAGTGGTATTCCTCGGGTAAATGATGACCGATGGTTCTAAGGCAACCAAGTGGGCTTACCGTTGGATCCTGATATCACGGGCTAGACCCTGTAGACTTATTTTTCGCCCTTTATTACAACCCTTTTCTCACAGTTCTCACAAATACTCAAAAAGGATTCCATCGGTCTTCGATCTAATGTTCTGGCTTCAGCTATACGTATAATAAGTTATTCTTTAAGAAAACCTTTCCTATAAACTATGCAAATCTTACGACAATATTTTATATACACCTATTAAACTGCTTTGTTCGATTGAATTTTTTATTTTCTTATTTTCGGAGTATTATCTTTACCATGAATTCATAGATATTATGGTATTTTAATACTTATTTATTAGCTTCAATTTTACTTATTATTTAAGCGAATCTTACACTATAGACTGATGTATTATACGAAAATAAATTATATTTATTGTATGATCTTGATCCTCTAGCCAGATAAAAATGATTAAAAGAAATGTTAGTTTTTCCTTTTAGTCATACCTATTGACAGTAAGCGTGTTTTTTCAGTTATTTTAAGTATTATATTCTATTCAAAACAGTACCGTTTTGTTGTGGATATATTCCCTTAAGATTAAGAACAGTAACCGATGGAATAAAAGCAATGATAACATTTATCTGTTCTGTCTCGTTGTTATTAGGACGCGTCGGTGCGAATTTGAGCGAACGAGGGTAAATCCTCTTCATACTCCTCACGTCCAAGCTCTCTTCTTACATCCAGCGACGGTCCATTCAATGTCACGTAAGATTTAAAAGATGTCTTCTCAATGTGCAAGCTTTTATAATAATCATGAACAATATAGAACTCCCAGTTAGCGATATTGTTCCTAATTGTTCCCTGTCTCTTAGCAACTAAACATCACGTGTTTAAAGTGGAGGAATACAATGTGAAAAAGCTACAAGGCTATACATTTCCTTATAAGTTCTTGAAAGCCGTACTTGGCCAGCGTGGCGGCCTAAGGAATGGAGATCCGTGCCCAGGAACAGAAATTAAAGTGGATGTCGTTGAAAATGCTTATGCAACATTACAGAAACACTTATACTATGGTAATAACAGATTCTATTACATATACATAGTATAGGCTTGAATAAATAGTTAAAATACAATTTCGTCATTTTTGATAAATGATAGACCAATTGTGATAAATCAATTGTGCTCTTATTCTTATCTTATTTTGTAGCAACGAGGGTAAACTCTTCCTTCTGTGTGCTCAACGTGTCGTAAAACTTGTAAGGACGTTATGCTGACTGACGGAAAACACATTACTTATCGTAATACTCATACTTTGGTGGACTTATTTTATTGTAACTAAGACTGTTATATAACATTGAGGGGGCTTAAGATATAAAGATTCATTTAAAGTGATTTTTTATTATAACTCAGCAGCAAATATGTGCAGCAAACAGAATTTCTACTATTATATCGCGCTTGAGTAGATGCGTTGCTATCGATAAGATCTAAGATGGCGTACTTAAGTAATAGTTTCTTATAAAATTCCGCACTTCCCTAACCAAGCTTTACTTAATACTTGAACGTGATTTTAGAGGTTATCGTAAATAAGTAGATATGTCTTGCTCAGCTCGTCCTAAAAAGAACTTACCGTAGTCTTCATTACTCACTA
>DWPP01000382.1:0-11689 GCA_018251735.1 Eantis mithridates tamenund
ACTTATTGTTAATTTTTGATAATGTATCGTTTGATAACGTCATGATATAAAATACCTGCGTGCTGGGGTTTCATTCATTTAGTTTAGATAAGATAATACCATGAATTTTAATAAAAATTAATATGCTACGCTAACTACGATACGATGACCAACTTTGGCTTCCAAAGGCGTCCTTATGAAACTTTTAACATAAGCTGTGAACTATGAATGAACTAATCAATTGCGACTTAATATGCAACTTAGGTAGATTGTTTTGCGAACTTTTTTGTAGGTAATAGTGAGTGCTATAACCATGTAGTACCAAACCAAATTAATAATGTATATAAAAACATACTCGTTTTTTTATGCATCATCAATTTTCTCAGCTCTCACTCTAAATAAATAAGCCAAAGTAAAAAATTTATTGCAACTTTCTTAAGTACCTCTATTTTAAACAATAGCAATTGATACTTCTTAATAAATTAGCTTTCAAATTAAAAAAAAAATTAAATCGGTAAACAACAAAAAAATCATTCATGTTTATTAGTACAGAAAAAACCAGTGGAATAGACTCTCCCGGCTATATGGCGTTGAAGGCCACTTCGAGATAAAGATAACGATAAATATCAGATGCTATAGGTAGCCTAGGTAGGTAGGTATATAGCCGGCAGTGCCAGGACATTCTGCGTGAACTTGGTGACTTCTTTGTATAGTAAAAAGTCAGGTGGATATAAAAAATTGCTATATAACAAAAATTTACAAAGCTTGCTCATTATTTCATACATCATCACATACAGGATGATTTTCTAAGATGCTAAGAGAAAATGTTAAGGATCCGCCTAACGTAGACCCGTATTCCTCTACGATGAAGAGTTATAGCATGAGATTACTTGGGAACTGTCTCGGAACGGAAACCTACCGAGCAAACTACCTTTCGTAATTTTTCTATGAGGTAATCATGTATTCCTGTCTCTTAAAGTTAATTATTTTCAAAGTTATGTATATATTGATTACTAACTATCAGGTAATAGGACCTTTATTAACAAACATGGTAAGAAATGACAAGTTTTATTACATATTTTCCTATAAATTGAAGCATAATTATAATTGTAGCTAATATGTTATGAAGGGCTAAGTACATTTTTCGGGGCCCTCTGTCAGCGCAAAAAGAGGGATTTGTATAAAATAAAAGAAAAACACTTGACATTAAAAAAATATTCGTGCAAAACCAACACTAATTAAAACACAACATTCATCTTGAGAAATTATGCTTTACAGCGACAAAATTGAACACGTTTATCTCGAATAACTAACAAAAATAAAACTTGCAAATCATGTCTTTACAATGATGGGACGTTTATCGCGAATAACTTACTAAAATACAACACTCAATTTACAAAATTCTGCTTTACAGCGACCAAATTGAACGCTAACGTTTAATATCATGTTTACCTCGAATAACTAACAAAAATATAAAACTTACTTTACGTTAAGTTAACGCGTGTTTTAAACTATTGAGCAATTCAGTCGTTGTTTTTGTCACGTTTATCGCGAATTACTAACAAAACACAATATTACTCACCTCACGAAATTTTGTTTTACAGCCACCAAATTGAACACCGGTCTTAGCCTCGATGTGTGCATGTTGTTGTTTCAATACCAATTTTTAAGCGTTATCACCATCACCCACCGTTTTATATGTAGATACAATTCAGAATGACACAGCAACGATAACTTCGATACAATGACGCACCGGTTTATAGCTTATCTATCGACTTTGCACCGTATCGTTAAAAAAATCCTAGGGATTAAAACTAACTAATATGACTGAGTTGTTTTTAAAATCACCATTAGAACTAAAGTTTGCAATGATGAAGACATCAAATTCACCACTCTGTTCCTCTGGCGCTCGTTACTCGCCAGATTTACACCAAATACTGTGCGAGTGCGTCGTATTTTTAAACTCCTATAACCTTGAACACGTGAACGAATTCTAAAGTATAATATCAACAAAGCTATCGATTGTTTATTTACCTTGGACGTGGATTTAAGGTGGTCATACATTTTAGAAGGAAATATAATGTACTTATGTTTGATTTATAATTTATTGAACAGATTCGTGTGCGGTTTCACTATTTAATTGAATTACCTAACCAAGATTTAACACATATTTAAACTTCAAACATTAGATAAAGTGTTTTTATTAAATAAACCACTTGGTAAATTATTGAGTTTTTAGACTGATATAGGTATATATAAATTAAAATTAAAATTCGTTTACTTAATATCAAATGTTAACAAGTACCCTTTTAAGATAAAAAGTCTTAAATTAGAATAATGAAAATAATTTTACGTTAGAGTTTTATCTTATTCTAGCTATTCTAAGTGTACAATACCTATCTGCGTACCTCGTTCATTTATTTGTACGAGTGACATTTTATACCCTTGTCCAAGACTTGCGGTCGCCTGTCTAGACCTAAATTTAAATACTCCATGTGATAAAGATTTTTTTTATTAATATCCTTATTTAATATAATAAATCCTTTTGGAGGGTACCTTACAAAAACAATTTCTGTAAAGTACCCTCCAACAGGTTATGTTTAATGATTTTATTAGTAAGGGACCAAGGATAAATTAAGCTACAAATTAAGCTACTTTCATTCATCGCCTTTTGAAATTCTTGACCATTATACAAATACGTTAAGCTACTTTCATTCTTTTTTAAGTGCGGCAGGTCTGTAAGGATAGAGATATTTGGCACTGCGTGCTCTCTGCCTACCCCGTAAGCGACCTGGCGAGAGGATATCCTCACGCCAGGTCGCTTACGGCGGATACATACAGACATATGTACATACATATGTATTATTGTATGTACTTTCATTCATCGCCATTTAACATTCTTGACTATCATACAATTACGCCGGCCACACTGCAAATATTACTCTAATGTGGTTTTCATGTAATCCGCAACTTGTCATTAACATTTTGGTCTCTGTAAATTAAATTACGATGAAATTTTTTTCTTCACACTTTATACCCTTAATGTGGTTTTCTTGTAATTTATCTGTCTCCCAGGAGTAAGGTTTTGCTCTGCTGGCGTGAATTAATCTTTAGCCGAGATCTTTTCTTGTGCCCTAAATAAGTTGATACATAAATCCCTTACATAAATCCCTATGAAATTGAATATGGATGTATACTGTTTGCAAATATCTTGTGAATATGATCATTCTAACACATAGCCGAAACAGATGCTTTAGTCGGAAAGCTACTAGCAGCTCTAGTAGCTAGCTAGTTGAAACCTCCTTGTCGACCAAACGTAATAAGATCAAATAAGATGAAATAAAAAAATCCTCGCAAATCAATACAAAGCACAATCAAATTAGCCATAGGCAATCTCAGTGACGTGGTGTTTAAGTGGCAGCCATTTTCTGCACCATTAGACGTCACATGCGGCAGTTAGGAGATTATATAATAGATTATATTACAGCCGGATAATGCATCTGTTAAATTTAATGACACGCTGTTTCAATCGCTATACGTTATCTGTATTGCCTATAATTTGTTAAGATACTATTATTAGAATCAACAACGAATTTCTCTCTCTCTCTCTCTCAGATCACAAGTGCAGATTGGCATTACTTTCTGTAGTACATACGGGTTGTCTTTGCGATAGATTTTTTTAATCACAAACAAGTGAATAACTTACTAAGTAATATACACCTAACAACGAAAAATAATAAAATTTAAAAAGTTACTGCGGCCGTGATATACAATTTCTTTCTATAAGAGGTACATATCGTCAGTGGTCATGCTAAAGCGTCATTGTATATTTTGGCGTTTTAGCATTTGTTCCTTTCCACTGACGATATGTATTTTAAAAGCACTAAAAATATATTAATAATACAATATATTAATTATATAATATGAAAAAATTACGTCAGCATTACAATAAACATAAAAGCAACATTACATAAAAGAGGCAAGACCTAGTTAAGACTGCGCAGTTAACATTTAATACAGTTTGCTTGAGAAAACCGTTACCCTTTGCCCCTTTGCAGCTATGGACACAAAAACATTTTAATCTAAATTTCCCAAAGGTAAATATTACAATTTCGTGCGATATGAAGGAATTAACGCGCTGGCGTTGTTGACACACATTTAGAAACTGATGCGTTAACGCGTTACGTGCTGCGATCAACGTTCCTATGATTACTTTGATTAATGTTTTAAACAGCATTCTGTATGATATATTTCACGGGAACGCCCGTATAATTTGTGTGCAAGCTTCGTGCCAAATTTGTAAAGGTAAACACACCTATACGTGAATCCTAAAATAATATTTGTTTCAAATGTTATTAATTGCATGAAATGTCGCGTTAACAATTCCCGTGTGTACAATCAATTAATTTTCCTTGAAACGATCATTAGATACGACATGCTGATCAAACGGAATATACCAAAAAAAAAAAAATATCCAAAAATTACATAATTAAATTCCGTTTGATTGCTGGCCATTACGAGTCGCTGCATTATTCTAAAAAGAGATGAAAACGAAATAAAATGGAGGCAAATAGATGTGCCTTTCGGCTCGTTAATACAAATTGAATCGGTCGATGCATTAATTTCCTGTCAACAAACGCGCCGGTTAAAACGGCCGATAAATAAAAACGACTCGCAATAACAAACGATCTGTATGAAAATTCAATATCCGGTAAGAATTGGAGAAATGCAGCGAAATACGATACTCAATGAATTGAGATTTATTTGTAGAGCAAAGCCATAATATCATTTAATGGAACTCGAGTAAAATGTGCTTAACTCAAAAAATAATGATCACTACAAATTCATTAAACAAAGACAAAGACCAAACAATTAAGTATTTTTCAAAATTAATTTTTTAATGTCTTTTTTTAAAACTTCGAAATATTCGTCTTTAATAAATAAGTCACATAATTATGTCACATTTAATTTATATGAAGTTAAAAAGTAACGATATTGAATAACCTCATTGGGTTTTTACCCTGACTTCGACGTTATGGCCACAATAAATCTATTCAAATCCGAAGTGGCGGGTGAACAGTAAAATTATAATTAAGCTAACCCCATAATAACGTTTCGTGTTCCACTGACCTCGACAGCCTCGACTGTATAACGGATCGTTCAAGTGGAATCGATATACTGACTTCAGTGAGCTTCAAGTACAAAATTTTGAGAATTCCTATAGACAGTAGTTTTGTCGACCATTGGGACCAAATGTATGGTATGGTAGGTTCAATAGTTCATAAGCTCTTATTAGGCCCTTTCATGATATTACAAAGAAATCACATGATTACCATCGTAATGAGCTTACTGTACTGAAAAAACTACCTAATAGAGTAATTAACAAATGGCATCTCTCAAATAAACAAAATAACGTCTTGCAAAGCGATTCTGGGAGTTATTTCTATACGCTATAATAAAAATTCACCCAACCGGCAAAGACGTAATAATTAAGGCTTGAATGTATCGTGAAAAATAAGCTAATTTAAGAACTGCGGTCTCAGCCAGCAGTTGGATGGGTTACTCTATGACAATCACAAATTTAAATACGTGCTTTTATGACTCTGGGGGTTTGCCAAGTTAAAATCAAATAAACGTTATATTTTATCTTCTTTCCTTGTTGAAAAGTCTACTAACCGCAACCCATTGCGCCCGTTATGGCGTCGTCAATTAACGAATTGTCAGGAAATACTAAATGCAGATTTTCACTAGTTTTCCTAACGAGCACCTCTTCTATTACGTAGATGAAGGAAAGGTGGCTGAGTAAACATTGCTAATTCATAACTTCGTTATCTCACGCGAAAATTTGAACCACTACACAAATCAAACTCCCCCAAATCCTAACCACAACACTATCACTCCACACAACTTAAGTAACATCATTACAAACTAAGTAACAAAAGGGGGCAAAAACTTGTACCTGTAATTCAATTATAGTTTGTTGGGGTCCGTATCGCACATCAGTTTTTGCTGACTAAGGGGCGACCGTTTATTCCCACGACTGTGCTAATTGCTTTTTGCCATCCGCGTGTACATGTGATGAAAAAACTTCAAGTCAAATTGATTGTGACTTTTTGCTACGTCTGTACATTATTGCGTTGTGTTGGATTCGTTCTGTTTTTGCGAAATCGGTGAAATTGATGTCCCAGTTCTTTTAACAGTCTGTAGGTAGCAAATAGCAAACATTTGCAAAGCTTGCCGTACGCGGTATTTTTAGTTGTTTTATGAGCTTGTTCAAGTCTAGTTTTTCGAGCCAGTTTGGAACTTCTATTAATATTTGTCTGTGTTGGCGATAGCATTTTTTTTCAATAAGGGTAAACTCATAAGCATAAGCATAAGCAAGGTCCTGTATAGATTTCGATTTTGATATTTAGGTCGTTAGGAAAAGTCTATGGAAAACATTATAATATAGTTACCTAACTTCAAAACAATGAGGTTCTCAATTCGACTATACATATCACTTTTTTTGTGTGTGTTACTTACGAATCTTTTAGGATTAACAATTGAAGAACAGTTTTATTTGATAGGTGGCACTTCTCATTTCAATTAGATCCAGATCTGAACAATACATTTTGAGTTATATTAAATAATGCGTGCTTCATTACAAATAGGCTTGAGTTTTTATTTGTTTGCTTGTTAAGGAGTTAGTTATAGTATACTAGCTGACCCGGCAAACGTTGCTTTGCCATATAAACAATTCCTGTATTATATTATGCATGTATTTTAGACAAAAACCTACCTGATGAAACATCCTATATATTAAATCCGTTGCGTAGTTTTAAAGATTTGAGCATACATAAGGTTATAGGGACAGAGAATGCGACTTTGTTTTATACTATGTAGTGATAAAATTATAGGAAAAAAACGTTTGTATGTGCATTTAGACCGACTAAAGACTAATGTAATTAGCAAGACTACAAGTAATATCTTAAGTTTAAAGCTGACACTAAATTAACGATCACGTAACCTGTAACTAGTGTTAGTAAATCAGCCAGTGCCGCCTACCCGAAGCACGTACGTGGAACAATCTGCGCAGTTTTTGATTTATGCGTCATTGGTATAATGTTTAGTTTTAGTGGAATTAACGCGTGAATCGTATATTCGTACTTAGTACGTGGTTCTGTTATAATTGCTCTTAATATGCTTTAGCGATATGTGTTTCTACTTACGTCTTGATAACGAGAAATAACGCTTAACTATATAGCTATTATTATAATACAGTTGCATAGTGTGACAACTGTGTAAAAAGTCCCAAGAAAAAAAAAAAACAATGGAAAGAAAACCAAATACCAAGACCTAGAAAAAAATTATATGGTATGAATAATTGAGAAATTTTAAGATTAGAATAGAAGTGAGTCAATTAAGACGTGAAGTATATTAAATTTAGTGGCAATTCCAGCATTATTCCTGTAATCAGCAAGCGTTGTCTGAACATTAGAGCTGGAACGTCGCCTAGCTTTGAATTTGGCGTAATCTCTGCTAATATGCCCCGCGACACTGGCAAATTTTCCACTTGAATAAAGAGCTCAGCAGACATACTACTTTTAGCGTTGGTGAATAAACTGCTTTTCGGAAGTTGTATGCAATCCTATCCCATTCCAGGCGCCCCTAAAATATATTTTGGAATCTCCATCCTGCAATTAAATCCATTCAGTTCCACATTACATCTTTATTACTTAAAATACATTTCCGTTAAAATAGACGCTTAATATCACTATATATGTAAATGCAATGCACTATCAGTGCAACCCTCAAACACCAAATACTATTAGTAAAAGCAACATGTCTGCTAGACCCTGAATTTTCAAAGCATGCTAACACCGCGGGCGAACCACGGGGCCCAACTTCGCCAGAAATATCGCTCGTATGAGTGTGATAGGAAATAATATGTTGTGTAAACACAATTACGCAGCCATGGAGCGTCTCATTGTGTATGCTCAAATATTGGCGCTATTAAAGCTTTGATTACGAACAATTCTTAGTTCATACATGAAAATGTTAACAATACAATCGTACTACAACATTATGAATATTAATTAACGTCTTGTTAAAGGTCGTAGGTATATTAGATTTAATTGTAGTCGTGTGATAAGGAGTTAAAGGAATATAATTCATTCAAGCCAGATAGTTTTCATCAACATTGCCACTTGGGAAATTACAATGCTAGGCGTTACAAGACGAATATGACCTTAAAATGCAAAGTAATGTTTTATATATTCTAAGTTACTTAACAATCCAAATAATATCTCGTGTATGCTTCTAATTTACCGCGGGAGACGCACATGAATATAAAAATACGCCTCATCATCAGCAACAACCCATTCCTGCTCATAATTTGGGCGCAGGTCTCCTACAATAAAAAATACTAACATCATAGGCTACTATAATCAACAATCATCATTACTTATCATCAAATTCATATATGAAGTACACTACAAGGAACCCTGAAGCTCGCACACTTACTCTTTTATAGCTAAAATTATTCATTCAAGGATTTAACGGTTTATATTAAAGTAATAATTATTAATGTATTAATAATTATTTTAAATTTAACACGAGTATTATTTAAAGAAACTGGTGCAACCTGGAGCTTAAACCCTGAACCATTGCAGTTTGTTGTAACTAAACTATACCACCACATTACAATCGGATAAACACGGTTATGCAATAGTTGACAGTGGTTATTGAATCACCTGTGGGTTGCCTTATTGTAAAAGCTCAAATATTTGCTTTGTAAAATTGTTTTGATTATTTCGATATATTATTTCTATTTTGACTGTAAAATTTTAGTATAATAGGAATGGCTTTGTTACTAAATCAAATTTGGCGAATTGTGTAGTTCAATTGTTATACGAGTCTAGTGTATAAAGTATAATAAAATCAACCATGGCAAGTAGAGTTTATACTTCTAAGTCTATGGAGGGAAAATAATTATTTATTTATTTACAAAAAAAGTTATTTGTTTTTATGTAATTGTTCTGATACATATTCTTACTACAATTTAGATGTTGGTCTTTACGTACATACATCATAATGTAAATAAGTTGATGTAAAACTTTTTACCACTTTTAACAATAATTTCGCGAACGGAGGAGTAGAAAATACGGCACTGTTAATGTGGTGTATGTGAGGCTTTTTTTATGAAAAATCATGTAGTATAATAACAACCCATTTCCAGTCCCACTGCTGGGCACGGGTCTACTCTCAGAGGAGGGTTTCGGCCATATTCCAATATGCTGGCCAAAAGTGGATCGGCGGACTTCATATGCCTCTAAGAAGTTTCTTAGGAACTTACAGGCATGCAGGTTTCATCACGATGTCACCGCAAAACACGTGATAATTGGTAAGTAACTAATGTGAACCTAATTTCTAAAATTATTTGTCCATGCTGGATGGACAAATAACCAAATCAAACCAACAAACCAACTTAACTGCGACGGCAATTGTATTGTATAATGTCGTTATAGACTAAAAAAAACTGATAAAAAGAAATTTAAATTGTTAAGTAATTCTTAAACTGATTATCCTGAAAGACAGACGCAAATCAATACGTTAACAAAACACAACAACAATTACAGGATTACATGAAGACGCTTACGAGCGTATCGTATTAGGAATAAGCCGAACATTAATTAAGGCCACATTCTAATAACAATTAGTAATCATCCTCTAACCTAAGTTCTGTTCAATATTAACTTAAATCAATACGCTTGTGGCCATATATTTAGCTTTGTTATTAAAATAATAATAATAAAATTTTTGTTATTGCTTCTTTATTGACATGTTGTGTTCTACAATAAGTGGTATTAATTGTTCGAATATGCTGTGTCATAATAACAATTTTTATAATGTACGTTTTTATAATGTAATAACCGTTGGTGAACTTATTCAAATAAAATATCTACGTAAATTAATATTTATATAATAAGGCTTGTTCGTTTGTTTGTTTAAATGCGCTATTCTTTGAAAGTTCTTAAAAAATATTTTTGTGTGATGGCTACAATAAGCCAGTATTATTTGTCAACATTGCCAAAATTTAACTAACTTTTCCCATAACAATCCTAATGAATCGCTGAAGAGTTTCTAATTTTTTATGAGTGTTTGAATCACATGCCCATTATGGACAATAAACTAAATATATTATACGCAATAGTTAAGAAATTGATATAAAGTGTAATGTCAACAAAATTGAACTGTGATCAAAGTGAGTCCATTCTACTTGCAAAGTTCTCAAACGCGCAATGAATCAACTTGTTTCTACAGTTAAAGTTAATTAGAACACTTCCTGGTTCCTTAAACTAATTAAATTGAGGTATTTTATATTGCACGTCGGTGCAGAATTTTCTTTGCCCTTTAAACGGAAAACTTAAGAGTACCAACTTCAGAGGTAAACATATTTTTTAACTTGATTTTTGTTTAACGACTCTGTATGATCTCAAACAGGCAACGAAAATTTATTTTTAACAGACATATTTTCATACTATTACATAGTCGGTTCTTCTTAAGCTTTTGTACCTTATCTCGGTTCTGAAGTCAAAGCACAATTTCCTAACATCCATTTGTCTACGCGAATTTCATACACAAGTAATGTTTATTTGAATACGGAGCACGTCTATAAATAGTCTATTAACACTCCCGTCTTAAGACGGCACGACACTACCGCGATCACCACGATGTTTGAATATGAATACCAGAGACTAATTAAAATAACAAAGATACCGTCTACTGCAGGCTTTAATTAATCATTGTGTTTACTGATTAACATTTCCCATTCAAGAACTTACCTAGTTAGCGAATTTACATGCAGATGGCGTTCGCTTGTTCGGAGTTTGAGCAAAAAAGCTTCGAGCTGAAATTTAATTCGTAATACCGGTCATAAACAAATGTGTCGGTGATTTAGTGCGCTGATACTGTTAGTGCGGTGAGGCATTTTTAAATAACGAAGCCTTTTTTAAATAACCAAGGCCTTTTTCCTTTTTCGAAATAACGTTAACGGTGGCCAGGAAACAACAAAGCCGGAAGGAAAGAGCTTTTAGTAAACTGTGGACAGAGACGATTTAACGTTTTTGCTTCGATAATCGTATTTCCGATTAAATATGGGTACTGTAAAAATAGATGCCGACAATTTAATCCTAACCGATGCCTTAGATTACCTACATAAATTCCTTCATGAGCGTCTGTGGACTTCGATCATGCATTGGTATGAATAAATGTGGAAGTTTAATTAGCAAAATTCTCTCACGGGTTATAAAGTTCAGCATATGATAACGCTGATCAATACGCACGGTCACACTTATACAGACTAAGTTCTCAAATTCAGTCTAAAACAAAACATTTCTCCTTCTTCTGTTTTGCTATACATTCGACTATGGAACGAATGGACCTTACTCCAGGTGATAGTCACACTCAGTGATGGAAGCGAGCCAAGGTTTAACGGCTGAGCTGACACTTACCGATTATACGCTCAAATAAAACCGTATGCCAACTTTCGATTAAGCTATCTTTCGAAATACGGTTCAAATAATGCGGTAATTGTACAAACTAGTAGCGTATTTACACGGACGCTCCGGAAATTAAAAGCTTAATAGAGCAATATTGCTTAATATAGCTAATATGTAAATATAGCTTAATAATTTGATTATGATGTATTCTGCTATTCGGGGACAAATCC
>DWPP01000383.1:0-11687 GCA_018251735.1 Eantis mithridates tamenund
AAAGTAACTCTGTCTGTCTGTCTGCTACGCTTTCACGCTTAAACCACTGCACCGATTTTGATAAAATTTGGCATAAATATAGATAAGACGTTGAGAAAGGACATAGGCTAATTTTTACCGCGGGAAAATATCTCATTCCCACGGGAAACAAAGTTAACATTTTTCCATACAAAATGTTCATAGGTTACGTAACTGTCAAACATCTAAAGTTCATCCCGTGGATACGGTAAACTCTCCCTTCAAATTAAAGACCGTATTTAAATAATGGTTTCGAATCGACAACATATATCCACAATATTCAGATAATTGCGTATTTTAGATTTTAAAAATGTTGAATAATGTCAGTAAAGTAAAGGATTGTCATATTATGTTGACTATAGGTTGACAAATTTATGGGTGCGTTCAGAAATATATTTCGTGTAAGCTGATAATTTTTTTTTAAATAATAAATTTTGACAGGACGAAGTCTGTCGGGGCATCTAGTATGTTATAAAGCCAGTAAAAATTATATAAAATATTAAATTAATTATGTTAAATTAAGGAAGAATTGGTGTACCAAGATGAATGTTCATTCATGTTCTTGATGTAATGTTAATTTAATAATTACAGAAGTTATGGCTGCATTGGATAATAGTGTGGGTCAAATAATGGAAGCACTCTATCAAGCACAAATGCTACATAATACTTTGATTATATTTGTGTCTGATAACGGCGCGCCGACTGTCGGAGATTTTAACAATTGGGGAGTTAACCTACCATTTAGAGGACGAAAAGAGACTCCTTGGGAAGGAGGCGTAAGGGTTCCGGCTTTTATATGGCACGCAGGGTTCAAGCCCAGAGTGTGGGATGGTCTCATGCATATTACTGACTGGCTACCGACTCTAGTCAGAGCAGCAGGTGGAAGTATCACGAAGGAAATGGATGGAGTAAATCAATGGGATTCGATAGTATTGAACACAGAGTCTAAACGAAATGAAGTGTTGATAGCTGTTGAAGATGGCGGTAATAATGTCTACGCAGCGTACAGGGCAGGTGATTATAAGGTCATCATTGGGAATTTAACGGGATTGAGCAATAATTACTACGGCCAAGCATTTATGATCAACAAGGATCCACCGCCACCGTATTATCCTACTCTGATATCTAGTCAAGTCGCGAGTGTATATGAAAGAATGGGTATTTACTTGGACCCAATTGAAGTTCAAGCACTGCGAAATGCTGCTACAGTTAAACAAAGTGACATCGTCACAGATAGCACTCTTTGCGTACCCACAGCTAGTAAGTATTTCAGTTTAGCATTTACCGTTGTACACATAAAATATGTTTGTCAAATAAAAATACAAGAAAACAGACAAACGAAAAATGTATATTTTTGTATATTTTTCCGTTTTTATCACATAATATACAAATACATTACATAATATACATCTGATTCCTATAAACTTAATTGAACCCTACGATCAATATTATTAAAATTATTACTTAATTCCAACATAGTATTAATTTTAATGTTTTGTACATAATGTAATTTTAAAACTTTTTCTAGCTCGAGGTTGTCTATTTAATGTTCGGGAAGATCCAATGGAGAGACATGATTTGTGGAATAGCAACAACCAAACCGCAATGATGTTGACAAACAGGCTGCGTGCTTTGTGGGCGATGCAAATGAGAAGAGGTCCTTTAGCGTTGGACGATGCTGCCGATCCTGCCAATTTCCACTATACCTGGATGCCTTGGATATACAACGGCACAGAAATTTCTGCACCTTCAAACCAGACTACTACCAATAATAATAAGCAGAAACAAAAAGAAGCTATCAACAACAAGAACATTAATCGAACCGTCAACTGTAATTATACTGCTGGATTTAAAAACTTTTTGTGCATCTTGAGAAGTATATTTTAAACTTGGCTGTGTTAGTAAACTTGAATTGTAAAATAGATGTAAGTATATAATTTTCATTGTTTAAATGTTGATGTAAGAAGTAGGTACATATTATACTTGGAAGTGTAATATCTACTTCCAAGTAACTTATATCTCGAACTAACTACATACATTAGTATATATGTAGTTATTTCTAGATTTATAATATTACCTTATACCACATTATAATATTGACCTTAATTTTCAAAGTGATATTGACATAAATATTTACAACTTCACTTTCACTGTTTCATAAAACTAGACTTCATTGAAATACGCAGGTCAATACCACTTTATCAATTTTTGACATAGTTAAATACTCTGTAGATATTACCCTGGTAACCTCACATTCATGTACCAAACAATGATACCTAAACCTAACAGCGTAAATATTTTTTCTATAATTTGACACCTTCATTATTAAATACGTATTTATTATTATCTTATGATGTGTTGAGATAAACTTATGAGATCTCAACACTGAATCATATTGAGATTGAGACTGTTTGGGATTTGGTCTCATTTGATAGGATGAATAATCCTCTTCTTCTTAATTATTTTTAAATTTTACCTTTCGCCTGGTATGGCGAAGATAATGAAAGGTAGATTAGTACCTAACCTGGTGAGGTGCTTTGGGTCTGTGAAATAGTAAATTTTCCAATAGTACATTACCCAAAGCACCTCACAAGGTTATTAAAGAAACTAGCAAAAAAACATTGATGTTTAATTAGTTATTATATTGTTCAATTGTCATATTCTGCTTAAAGAAAAACAATTTCCGTTAGATCTTTGAGATTGCATTTGTCGATTAAAGATATTAATTTCATTTAAAATCATCTGATATTACATAATATATAACATAAATAGCTTAAGAAAATTTTCCTAATTTGTTGCTATGTATTTTTATACCATTAGTTTTAAGAGAACTGAAAACAGATGTTTACATATAGGTATTAATGACAAGTACTTCTTAGTTGGACATAATCCGTATATTTATATATTAATACGAAAGTGCCATTGAATTAATTCAGTAATAGATAAAAAAGAACACAATTCAAGTTATAATCTTCTATAATCATATTCAGATGATTACTATTGAATACTCGATCAACTTTTTTATTGGTAAAGATTAAAAAAATGTTTAGATAGTATTACTCCTACTAGTTACTTTTAATAACGTAGATACAAACAATTATACATTAGATTTTCGCAATAAAATTATACAAATAATCGATGAATGAATTGCATTTTTTTGTTTTGCATTATCATAATACGCACTGTACCAATATATTTTAAATTGGTACAGTGCGTATTATGATAATATAGGTAATTAGTATTTTATTAGGTCCCTTTCCGTTAAAATTATAACGAGTTGTTTTATCATTCTTAATTTGAATTGCTGTCATGTCAGATAAAGTTTTCTTATGAGTGTAATTATAACTGTTACTTAATATTATCTAAAACTACTTATGTATTTTAAAATGTAAGTATGCAAATTAGATCATCAAATGTAAAATTTAATGCATGTTATTTTTAGCATTTATATCTTAATTTAATTGGTCTTTTAATGAATTGTTTTTAAAGTATCAGTTCATATCTACTTATTTTGAAGAATCTGCGTCGAGTATTTTAACATATGCATATGGATTTTGATGTTATATCCGTTTAAATTTCATTTTATGAGCATACATTTATGCCATAAATATTACATAAATGAAATACAATATGTTTGCAATTTAAAACAAAAATAAAGTAGATTCACAGTTATTCTTGTTATCTAATAATTTAATATAATACCTATTTAAAACATTGCATTGTATAAAGCGTCATTTTTGTGTAGTTGATAGGGCCGAGATAAATAAACATTTATCATTGTGTGCGAGTAGAAAGAACTGTGATTCTAAACAGTCTTCGATTGAAAAATATAGTGAACACTCGTGCTTTTTATCTTTTTCGTGCGTTTAGGTTTGAAGTATAAGTTCCGTAGAAATTAAATAACAATATTAGTAAAATGTAAGAAGGTTTTTAAAATTATTTGGAACAAAACGATTTTTGTAGTCTGACATGGCAAGATTTAATAGCATATACTTATTATTAAATTTTTCCATATTTAAATATATACACAGACCTTACCAGTTACCACATTGCTATAGTATGTATTTAAAAGGAGATTTAATCAATAATGCGCGTAATTGCAAAGTGAAATTACAATATTTTTAACTTGCCATAACTTCTTGTTATTAGATATTTAAATAATCGTTATGTAAGCAAATAATAAAGTTATACAATATTATCATTAAATTCTTTTTTCATTTCACGACCAGCCTGTAATATATTATTTTGCAGTATGTATACTCCAAAACTAGACAAAGTGTGCAGAATCCTGTTCATTTTAATAATTAGTGATTTTACGGATGGGAAACCAAAGCATCCAAATATTGTTCTTATTATTGCTGATGATATGGTAAGTATAATGATTTAAACAAAAAAAAAAATTTAATGGTACATAGAATAACTTCTTATATATAAAATTCTCGTATCACAGTGTTAGTTATCACACTCCTCCGAGAGGATTTGACCGATTTTTATGAAATTTTATAGAATCGATCAACATCTATTTTTTACACCCCTAAGTAAAAACCACGTCTAACAATATATTTTTTATTTTTTGGATATTTTTTTAATTTAATTTTTTAATGATTCGGCATAAAAAATACACGCAACCCAAAATTTTCACCACCAACTCCTATTCTTAACAGCAATATATGTACTTAAATAATTTTCTTCTCGGCCTTAGAAATTGTTTATTGTAATAATCGTAGTTGTAATCGTAATTGTTGGCAAAGCAACCTTTGCCGGGTCAGCTGGTTCTTATAATAAAATAAGTGTTTCTAAAAAAATCTATAGTATACGGAAACTTGCGTATATAATATTTAGTAATTGGTCACTGTCATCGACGCTGATAGAAATGAGCTTTTGATGACGATGATAAGTCTCGTACATATATTTACGAGTTTATAATATCTAAATATATAATTTCCAATAAGTACCTTCCATAAGTGTCCACAATGTTCGATCAAAGTTAGATTACTGCACAAGCTTTACAAACTAAGGGACAACAGCACTTTGGAAAGCTTTCTATATATGCTCCATATTGCCATAATAGCTAGATTGTATTTTAATTTACGAAAGAAAATAGGACAATGATTTTAACATAATTTATAATAAAAGTTCAATGTTTTCTTTTCACGATTAGGAGCGGAATTATAACATGTTAAACAAAAATTTTGTAACGTCAACTACTCGAACGAATCATCTATAATTATGGTGGAATTTCGGGTACCAGTGCCCTCTAGTTTCAGTAAATTGAACATAATTAGATTTTGAACTGTTCACCATTCTGCAGTCAGCCTACGTGTAGGACGATGACCTAGACCCTTCTCTGGTCTGAGAGAATATAACTATAACGAAAATGGATTGTTAATATTGCTGATTATTTATGATCTATTTAGGCTTTGAAACTGAAACTGTTTAAGTTTTAAGCATAAATAGTTTATCATAACGAATTTGTACAAACATAACATCACTTGCATACTATATGCTATCATTTCCTTTTTTCCTTCCTTTATTTACTGTCACTGTCATTTCCTTCGGTAGAATATGCCTGATAGATACCTGCATAATTGTATAATACAGTTGGACTAGCCGGTTTCCTGGCGCTCTTAATCAATGTCGTTGACCTCATTACACATTAATACTTAACAAATATAATATATTGCATTAAAAATTGTAATACAGTTATGCAATAACACTAAACTTTGTAGGTATTAAGCAAATCCGTTTACTCATCGAAACCGTCACCTTGAACTTGATTAAAGGCCAAGAATATCGCGCAACTTATTTTAGTCATTATAAACAAACTACTATCCTACTTCTGAGTACGGATATCTTAAAGATAGAAATCTTTAAGAGATCCGTACTCTGATAGTGGATCATAGCCTCAAGATAATTTAGGCTATGATATTAGGCCAGTGTAAAGTGGCAGGCTATATATGCTTCAATACCTTTTTATAGTCGACCAATAAAAAAGAAATTAAGGATCAGATAGAAAACT
Organism: Eantis mithridates tamenund; assembly: GCA_018251735.1. Classification (NCBI taxonomy): domain Eukaryota; kingdom Metazoa; phylum Arthropoda; class Insecta; order Lepidoptera; family Hesperiidae; genus Eantis; species Eantis mithridates. Next base: position 6,038 of record DWPP01000383.1, read on the forward strand.
ATAAATTTTATACATTCACATGTTTGGTGATCGAAAGTAATAAAATCATTAGAGTTTGCCTATTAGATTATCTGATCAATTAGTGATTTTTATAACTGGTTCGTAAATTTTTAAACGTAGGATAATTGTTAAGAGATACGGTATATTTTTAAGTTTAGCTTAAAGTCGTAGAGACAATTTGTGATGTTTGTACAACTTTTGTATCTACATACGTAATATGTCTATTTCACAGGTAATTTACATACGGTTGTACCAAATAAAACTTGATATTCTAATTAAATTTTGTGCAATTTCATAAGCTTTTAAAAGTTTGCTAATTTAGTGTTGTATTTAAGTAATTTTGTCACAAATTTTAATGGGTTCACAGAATTCTGTTTGCAGATTTCTGGCGGCGTAAAGCCATAAATTGTTACTTGGCTAATTAAAGCATTAGAAATTCAATTGTACGTAAGAAAGCTATTTCCATCAAGACGTAAAAGGCGCGTTTGTGTACCATTTTATTTAATTATCTCATTTGTGTTTGGTAACTTTAGGCACTTTAAAATAAGACTTTGTTTCTGAATAACATGGCGTGTTAATAGCATTTTTGGGAATAGTTGCTTTTGTTTGTGTTCCGGTTCATATAGGTACACTTCTCACTACATACACATGAATAACATTTTTAATGATCTTATAACATTGACCATAGTAATTTGATACGACCATATGTTTCAGGGCTGGAATGACGTGAGTTTCCACGGTTCCGATCAGATAATGACACCGAACATAGACTTGCTAGCGTACTCCGGAGTTGCGCTTGAACGATATTACTCTCATTGTGTATGCACTCCCTCGCGCTCCGCCCTTTACACAGGAAAATTCTCCCATGTTTTAGGTATGACTGTATAAATTGATAATTGAGACTAATTTACGGAGTTCATATAAATACGCCTAATGTTATTGAGTTCCTACTACATACTATTATAGAGAATTTGTCTTTAAACTGCTGTTTCTATTTTAGATACGTCTTTTTCTATTAATAAATTCCTAGTAATTATACTTTATTAATTACTAAGACCTTTTATTCAATAAAAACTATAAAAATTAAAAATATTTTAAAATAAGAGGATGGGGTAAAAGTTGAGCCGAATTTATTTGTTAACAGTTCAAATAACATTTATTTTACAGGTATGCAGGGATACCCGCTGACTAACGGAGAAGATAGAGCCCTACCGTTAACTGAAAAACTTTTACCTCAGTACTTGAAGGATTTGGGTTATGCTACACATTTGGTGGGTAAATGGCATGTCGGCCACGCTCGCAGTGAATTTTTGCCAACCTTCCGTGGCTTTGACACACACTTTGGTCACAGGGGCGGATACATTGACTACTATGAATACACCACAGAGGAAACGGTGCGTCGTTTGAACTAACTATCCTAACAAAGTGTTACATAGCCATAATTACTAAATAACAAATATGACCTCTTAAAAACATGGTAGAATATAACATATTATATATATCAAAGAAGTTGATTCAGTTAGTAAACGGACTTTCAAAAGTAAGCTAAAGTAGTCTGAATTCATAGGGAGGCTATTAACTTAGAAAATACATCGTAGAAGGGACTATTCTAACTTAAATATCTTTATTATTCTTATTAAAATTACATTTGAAGAAATCTCTTCAAAGTTGGATATAGAACTTAATATTTCTACTTATTTAAACATGACTAAAGAAGTTTTAGGGCCTAAATCAAAAAGGAAGTTCAGGAATTTTAAAATCGACAGGATTAAATTCACAGATCACATGTAATTAGTATAACGGCTGCCTTGTGGTTTAGATATTGTTATTAAAAGAATGTTGTTAATACGAAAAGTTTATGGAGGTATTTGGTAGTTTAAGTTGGTTTAGATAATTGAATGTATGTAACAGATAGGTATTATTTGTTACAACGGGTAAACTATCAGTGGTTTTTAATGGAATAGTTGATATCATACATTATCTACTCTTGGGTTACTTTCGTCATGGAAACTGAGGTCATTAAACTTTTACCGTAAAAATTTGGAGTAATTATATCACATACATACAATTATACTTAAATACGCATGTTAGATTAAAAATTTGTAAATTCGTGTATCAAATTTTGGATCGTTACCAATATTCACTTCAGTTATTTTTCATCTATGATAACAATGTTATTTGTTCTCATATGATATTATTATGTTCAAAAACGACTGTTTAGATTATTTTATAACTAATTGTTTTTAGTGGAATATTGGTTACGTGGCAGGCTTAGACTTCTATCGGAATGTAACACCGAATTGGGAGTCTAGCGGCTATGTTACAGATCTTTACAAGGAAGAAGCTGTCTCAAGTATGTTTTTCTTGCTTTTTACATAGTAGTACAAACTGATCAAGCAAATTAACTTAGTGATGTAGTTACGCGAGTAAATTTTGATTATGCAAGTTAATTAATAAACCGTTAAAGTTACTGTAGAATATATTTATGTATGTATAAATGTAAGACTACTTTAATCAATTTTGTCAAACATTTCATATTTTTAGTCATAAAGAATCACAACGAAGCGTTACCATTGTTTCTTACCGTGGCACACAATGCTCCACACTCGGCAAATGCCGCTGCAGAGCTCCAGGCGCCACCGGAAGAAGTAAGGATGATGCGCCATGTAGAAACGCCGGCACGTCGAATTTTTGCAGGTTCAGACGATAATTTTTAAGTCTTATTTAGCTTTTGGTAAGCGAGCGCTCTACCATATCTGAGCTACGCCTCCTGTTAAGTGTGGACCGTTTGAAGTTTCAATTTAACGAATTGTTAGTATACCAATTTTTTAAAGGTCTTGAAAAAAGAAGCAGGTTCTCATTTGGACTGAATTTTTTTCTTTTTTGTTTATGAATGCCCGACCAAATTTTAAGGAAAATTTTTTTAGTTGAAAGCTCTTTTTATCGTCAGGGAAACTCGGAACGAGCATCCGACTTTAAAAACCTTGCATCTTGCCACTGAGCGGCGGAGTCACAGGAACACTTGCCCCCGCTTCTGTGACTCCGCCAGTGGTGTCCAGCTGTAAAAAGCTGGACCCATCTCTAGGGGCTCTATCCCTTAACTCCGATGTCGGCGTGCCGGAACTCTAGCACGCCGTCCATCTCGGGACTCTGCCGCGGTGAGGAAGCGCAACGGTCCGTGTTGGTCTTCGTCGCTGGTCTGAAGGCGGGCGGCGGGTTTGCGCGAACCGTCCACCGACGGCCGTCCTGCCTGACGTGCGAACGCCTCTCCCGCTTCCCTACCAGCTTCACCGTGGGGAGGCAACCACAGCTACTAAGCTCCCCCATAGGACAAGACTCTGACAATATGGGAATTCCTTTCGGGGGAGTTAGTTGAAAGCCGGCGCTTCCTGTGTTATCCCACTTAAAGTTTATCCAGATCTGACCAGTACTTGATTAAAAGAATCTGAGCGATGTTTTACGTTTTTAAGACCGGTTTATTTTGATGTAAAAAAGTTAATTTAGTTTTGATGTTTCTTAAAAAGATTACGTACAAACATGATTAGATCAAATAAAAAACTCATCTATAATGTACATTGTATTGTAAGATTTCGTAAATGGAGATTTTATAACACATTAAATAAGCACAATATTTTCAACTATAATCTTAAAAAATTGTCCGCAGCGATGGTGAAGAAGCTGGATGATAGCGTTGGTGATATTGTGAAAGCACTGTTTGAAAAGGGAATACTTGATAATACTATAATAGCTTTCGTATCAGACAATGGTGGAATGACATCAGGAGGCTATAAGAATTATGCATCGAATTGGCCACTACGAGGTCTTAAAATGACGCCATTTGAGGGTGGTGTCAGAGTGAACGGCCTCATTTGGAGTAAGAACCTCAGCAATAGTGATAATCATTCTTGGAGTGGATACATGCATGTGGTAGATTGGGTTCCTACACTACTTAGTGCTGTCGGTGCCACTCCACCATCAAACATAGATGGAGTCAATTTGTGGGAAAGCATAAACAAGAACCAAGATTCAAAACGAGATATCCTATTCGAAATCGACGATTACATAGGTTTTGCCTCAATAATATCAGGTGACTACAAGTTGGTTACTGGAAGTGTAACACCAAAGTATGGTAATCATCAAGGTGAAAGTCTGTCGGGCATTATAGGCACTGCACCATCTTACACAGAGACAATCCGGAATAGTACAGTATATTTTGTTTTAAAAGAGATGGGCAATGAATTGCAAATCGAGAAAACTGAAGTCAGAAATCAAATAAAAGTTAATTGTAGCAAAAATAACGAAGATTTGTGTTATCCTGATAAAGAAAGCGGTAAGTAATCTAAAAGAAATCTCGTATTACCATCGTTGCCATACTCCTTCGAAATGGCTTTATCTACTCTTATGACAAAATTAAGTAAAAATCATAATCAATGTTCCGTCACCGCCATCTGGACTTGTGGCGGCTTTTCACAGTCCGATTCAATCGGTCATTCTTACCGTACACGTGTAGATTATGGAATGATCTTCCACCCGAGCGCTAAAAGAGCTTTCTTACAATCCAGCAACGCATTGGCGATTCTTATGTTGTTGCTCATGTTTATAGGCGACGGTAATCACTTACCTCTTAGGTAAACCTGATGAGGTTTACCTGGTGAATATATAAAAAAAGTCTATTTCTCAATCTCTTAAGTGATAAGTGTGGTCTACCCGTTTTTTGGTATTTTTTGAGATTTTTTTTGTTTGAAAAATTCTTATGGTTCGGCAGAAAAAAATACATGAAACACTAAATTCTCTACCTCCAACACCTTGCTGTAGAAATCATTTACATGTCAAAACAAAGTTTTCTGTGTCAGCTAGTATTTTATAATATATCTACTTATTACAAAAATCGCTGAAAATGTATATTTTTTTAATAATGACTGCGTAGCGAACAAATGTGCAGATCGCCTGATGAAAAGTGATTGTTACTCGCTCGGAACATATAGCCTCAAATATAAAAGATTTTCTGTACGAACTCGCATTCAAATGCATTGCTATTCATTAGATTTAAATTGGTCGTCTAAAATAATAATGTCTTTGGGAACCACGTCTACCCAACTGAAATACAAAAGTCTTGCTTTACCGCGGGTTACGAAAGCGGTGGTACGAGTTTTGTATAACCCGGACTGTATAAGATCTATCTGCTACTTTAATAACTATAGGTCATCTTTTCGCAGGTAAAATGTGTTTATTCAACATTAAAGAAGATCCGTGCGAGACGAAAGATTTATCTGGGACTTATCCGCACATCGCAGAAACAATGAACGTACGCCTACAAAAGGAACTTCAAAGGATAGTCCCTAGAACAATCCCGTTTTACTCAGACCCGCGGGCGGCTCCGTATCTGCATGACTACACTTGGACCACGTGGGCTGATAATCTTGCGCCTTAGAAGTTGAAATATCTCTCTTTCGGTTTGTTAGGCTTTAATATAATAAATAGTTTTATGTTTTACTATTTGTCTAAAAGGACAATGCTCATGAATGTATGGACCGCCGTCCTGAGCTGCATCAAATTGAAACTTGTTGTGGACAATGAATAAATTAATCAATTACTACCCTAATAATTATTTTTTAGATCAGAACCCGGGTTTTGAAGATATTTAAAGAAA
>DWPP01000384.1:0-11685 GCA_018251735.1 Eantis mithridates tamenund
GATGATGGATAGATTGGTTTGTAATCATCAAAAAATATGAAATCATTCTTTTAATATACCGTCAGATTAAAAAAAACGTTTTTTTAGAAACGGGATCAATGACAAAAAAAGAAATGATATTGGTGACAACAGTCTACTAATTTGCAACTATACCAGTAAATTTATTCAATTCAATCTATCTTCTCTTTATCTATTAATCAGAACAGAGAGTTTAGTTGTTAATCCGATAAATCTAGGGATCTCAAGGTTTTTTGCGGATTACTTGTTAGTATTAGTCAGGGTTTTACCTGTTTTTACCAATGAACAATCTGTGGGTGTTTATTTGTACAGCGTGTTTTGTCTAAAATACGTTTATTTTAGCTTATCTATATAAAAATAAGTATGGATTTTTTTTTATACAAATGCGCATTGTCTTGTGCAGTTGCAAACGATTTACGAAGTTAAACAAAGGCGCATAATAATTTCTTGTTTTGAAGGGCAATGGAACAATCATTAAGTACTGTTGGGCTCCCTATAAAACTAGTCCAAATGTATCAAGAAAGGATACGAAAGGTATTTTTTTTTTGCTTATTTAATCCTGAAAAGTCTACAAACAAGTGGTCATCGAAAATCTAAATCTAAATCTAAATCTAAGGTCTCTTAGTAATCGGTCGGTTACTATAAAAAAACAAAGAATATCTGCGAATTTCAAAATCATTGTCCATCAACGTTTAGAGGTCCACTTCTAGAGCCTTGCATAGCCTTGTAATGTTTTTTGAGGAGATTAATTCAGATGGAGTGAAGGATTTCCACAGACTAGGTAGTCAGCAAACTATTGGCCACTGCCTGGACACCTAAGAACAACCACAAATAGAAATCCTATTAAAGGTCCCACGTACTTGCGTTGCTACTCATGAGGCCTAGGTCACCTCAAATAATAGTGTATTTAACTTCATCTTCTCTGCAGCTTTGTTTATGTAAAAGTAAAGAAATCGCATAAAATATACGGAATGTAAATGATAATCCGTCTCTTACATTTATTAAGTAAATGACTTTTCTGGTCTGAACCTTCGTTTTTTCCTTAAAGTTTTCACCGAATATTTTCTTCGGCTTTCAAATTAAGAATATCTTTTACATCACAATATGAAACTACACAATAGGAAACTCGAGTTTCTTAAGGCTTTTCTTGAATAATACTACTGATTTCAAAAGCACCTTAACTGGCTTAGTATATATTACAGTGTACTACTTCCTTTATCGTCTTATATTAGGTACAGAGCTTGCCTAAGAAGGATATTGTCAAAAGCTATCATTCGAGCAAATCTGGGGCAGTTCTATTGTTATTTATGCATACTGCACCTTCATGTGAACCAGACATCGATATAACTGTTAAACTAGAATGGACTATAAAGTTTTTCCCACAAAGTTTATTTTTCTATACAGTTTTTCGACAGTGGTTGCAGCGTTTCTTAAATAAATCAAGCTAGAAAATTTATACATTACGACTTTTTGTAGCCCGTGTTAGGCGCGAAAATCAACGCATCAACTTCGGGAATTCTATACTACTGAACTGATCCAACCTCTGGTGGCCTGTACTCACAACATAAAAATACATCGCGATCATATCGCTGCTTTAAGTTTGTAGATATCTTCAGTGTTGTCGTTAGTGCATCGCTACTCATTATGTCGTACATCGGCACGCGCTGAAAAAGGTCGTAACATATAAATGGTGTTATATAAATCAACCTTAAGTTCACAAAGCATCTCATACACGGCGAGACCGAATGAATGTAGTGGAGTGTGCGCTTGTGCACGCTTCATTTGTTTTATTCGACTGGGAACGTAGATGAGACTTTTGTGGGACACGATGGAGATATATGATACAAGCTTTTACCCGCGATTTTTTTCACTTCCCCAATTTTGATGACGCTATAGAAAAGATTTTTGTGAGAAATGCTTTATTTAATATAAAACTTGATAATGGTATTATGAATAAGAAAGATACATATATATACATACATATCTTCACGCCTGGTCCCTTACGGGGTAGGCGCAGAGATGCTTGGCATTTCGTGCTCTCTGCCTACCCCCGTAAGAAAGATAGTATTGTCAAATATTTTAACAGATAAAGTACCTCTCACCAATTTTTAATTTTGACTCCAAAACATAATTATTTACAAATTAAAACTTGTGGGAAATACATGTTTTAATTTATATCATTATAATCCTAAAGTTCAGACGGTTGATACTAATTCCAGTTACATACTGTCTGGATTAGGCTGTTTAGTTGATTTATCATCTGATTCTACCACTCTGCAGAGAGTTAAAATTTAAAAAAGAATGAAAAAGTAATTGTAACATACCACTCAGAAACATTCATTTCACCAACTGCTATTCAAAACTTAAAATAGAATTGTTGAACGTGAATTGACATGACAGAACGAGATGGAGTTCAAAATTATTTTGATTCAAACTCCAAAACATCACCCTACATTCAGAATAAAGGTTAACCCCATTTAAGAGCTCAGAATCGGTCTTATATTTTGTTTTAACTTTCCTTACTTTACATCTCCAGAAATCTAAAAAGAATCATACTTTTTTCTTTTCAGCGACTGGAAGAGATCCATGTTCATATAAAAAGTGTAGAAATATGGCTGCAACTAGTGATTGCGATGGTATTTAATCTGCCAATTTGTTTTGTTATAACCTTAAACTTGTAAACTAAAAGTACTTTATCTTTTCTAATATTATAAGTAAGATGTTCTGACGAGTTAAGATAAATAAGTTTCACGTGAAAGGATTTACATAGTTCTTCGAAAACCTACATAATCACATGCCAGCCCATCATCTACAGGTCAGTTTGCTTGCTGTCGAATGTTCTGGATATTTGAATTGATATTTTTTTGTATTTACTTTTTATTATTTAATGCACCTTTTTTTAATTTCGTGATATTCAATCAATCAGTTCTTTGCCGCCAAATGATGGGAGACCCCATGTCACTTGTTTATAAGTGCGGAACATTATGGAAATATCATCAGCCGAGCAACGAACCTTCGCTCTGCCTGATTGGCTATTATGCAAATCCACCGCCTCGCGGTGTTTAGTACCCCTGGATTATACGTCACGCCAATAATAAGTGACGCCAACCGAAGCATTTGATGTGCTTATTACAGGGGTGGGTAACCTGTGGTGCGCTTTGACGCTACATGTAATTATATTGTGTTTTTCAGTCGGTAAGGTTTAGGTAAAATAATTGTAAGAACGGAAAAAAGCAAATAATTTTATTTGTTTAATTATTTAAAAATATTATGTCAGTTTATCTACAGTTTAAACGTAACCATCAGCTTTAAATTACGTCATAGAAGAACAGATAAAGCTAATTTATCTTAACCATTCTTCTAACTATGTCAAGTTATTCAATATATCATTCTTCAAAAAATTTTTAATTAATATAGTACAATAAATAATTCCTCAGATTCAATAATTCAGATTTCTTCTCCATTTGAAATCAAAGTCAGGACCCCTCGAACACCAGCCTAGAAGTGTAACCGCTAAGCTATGAGGGACATCAAATATTATCTTAGTATCCGTGATCGAAATAACTGGGATACTAAAGTATCCGATGTCAAAAGAAGATGATAAAGTCTCAATAGATACTTCAGCACGTTATAAAACCGAAGTGAAAGATAACGACGTCTGCGCCCTTTTGACGGCGCTTGTAACTTTACTTGTTAGCAAAAACACCATTGTTATCTGATAGTTCAGTTCCAAAGCTGCAAGTTGATACCCTTTACGGCTCTTGTGATCAAATGTTACCGTATTATTTTGTTTTATTTGAAAAAGAACTGTGTTAGTGTGACTATTTGTGCGTGATTTTGTTTATGTTCTTTATCTTTTGTTTATGTCGGTATAAAACAATATACTTATAATGCTCCTTAGATCTGCTACTATTTATTTTTTTAACAAAAATGTTCCTTCTTACAACGACATGTAGTCATACATTCGTAGTCCTTCCTAATATCGATTTTTGACTGTTAGATCTCTCCTATAGCTGCCAACAATCTCAAAATTCTCCCTTTACTCACATTTTAGTTAAGCATACCTGTCAACACGGTTACAATTGATACGATATCATCTAGATGCATGAATGTAACGACCAAAAAGAATGGAAATTTTCGACGATAAATAATGTAGCTCCCAGTAAATAGAATTGAATATTAAATTCGATTTACCATGTTACATGAAACTGTCAAATTTAATTTATTAATGAACGTAATTCACAAAAGCACAGCTCTGTTATGAGCAGAAATATGTCCAGAGAATACACAGTAGGTACATACTGAAACATAAAAGAAAAAAGTAACAAAACAAAGGGATTAACTTGAAAAATCGCGCCGTAAAGCGCACGAAACCGCAAGCCAACCGCGGTAATTTGCCCGACTAAACCCATCCCGCTTCAAATAGAGTCCTAACCAGGAAAATGTCTAACCGGACGTATGAACCGGAAAATAAGACCGAGCTTAAAAAAACACGCAATAAAAAACAGAGGCATAGCAATGAATTTCGGGGTACGCGTGGGTCTTAATAAGATAAAGTCGTGGTAATCCCACACGGAGGTTGTAAATTGTCCCCGGCGATGGGGACCTGAGATAAATCAAGTTCCTTGTAATCTGGAATCGCAAAGATATAGAATCGATTCTTCTGTCCACTGAGCCGGAAGGAGGGATCGGCTGTATTTTGTTTAACGTTCTATTTCGCAGTGATGAAGAATTGAAACGAAATATCTAGTCGTATAAAGATGACAAAATTGATGTCGGTGCGTCGAACCGTCGATCAGATCGATGACCTTCTAAGACTATCTACAGAGACTGTAATAATTGGCTTGTTTAGTGATAAAATGTTTATAGTTACATCGATTTCAAGTAGGGACTAAGAAAATAGACACTTTATACTGGGCAACTTTAAGTTCATCTGCCCGACCCGAAATATTCAAACATGTAGATTAAAAAAACCGTAAATTTTTATCGAAGCGCCCCGACGCATCCAGTTGTGAATATGAATTTGAGTCAATTTATTTCCGCAAATGTATCAGGTACATAGTTAGGTACATACCCACAGACATACATACATATGTACATACTGAAACGAAGCTCTCTTGAAATGCACGGTTGTTGTAGGATACATGTGCTTTCCTTAAGAATTTTTACCGAAAATCTACCTATTACAATTACAATCTATCTCTGTGCCAAATGGCATAGTTAATTGGTTCAACGATTCTGACGTGTGTAACAAACATCCATCCATCCAAATTTTCTCATTAATAGCACCTACTAAAATTTCGTGTTACGGTTCAAACTAAAGTAATTAATTTTATCCAAATTAAATAACTATTTGGTTGATTGATCTTCACACACAGTTTGTTAGTTATCTTAGTAATTTACGCTGTTCGTTCATAATGAAATTAACACGAATATAATTTGTCTGTTCATTCATCTGGATTACTTTAATTTACCTAATTAGAAGTATTTACGAAGGTGTATAAAATATATGGAGGATAATAATAGCATTTTATACAATTTTAAGTTTGGTGATGAGCTAAGATACTTAAAAAAAAAAGTAATGAACAGAGTATTTATTTAAAGTATGCAAAGAAGCAAAGAGAAATCAATTTTCTGAAATAGGTGTACAAGTATGATTTTATCTATTAATTTACCTCAATTTAATTGAGATGATTATTCCATATATAAAGAATGGTCATCAGAATTTTTTGACAAAGACTATTTTTATCGAAAAAGTATTCAATATAAGGAAAATTTTGGATGCCCTACGGTCATCATTATATTTTTGATCTGCTCTACCCCAACCCACATTGTGCCGCTTTTGCTGCTGCTGAACTATCCTTTAATTTGTCATTTTAACTCTATTTTTTAAATAGCTTTAAATTTTCGATTACAACTAGTAATAGAATACTAGGAATAGAAGCTATTTGAAAGTTACATTTGTAAAAACCTAAAACGGTAACGTAGGCGTATTTTTGTTTATATCTGTTGCATTTTCATATAGATTTTTCAATTACTAGTTACGTTATGTTAAAATACATATGTGTTAGTTTATTTACGCTTATTATACCCATAATTGGATTGACACGAACATGTCTTGTGTCAATTCTGTGGGACAGGTTTAATTAATGTAATTGTTAACGTCTACAGAGACGTCAATCATATGTTCCAAGAATTAATTACACGTTGAAATTTTGGTTATTGTTCAGACACTTTCACCGTGATCATTTGTGTTATACGATCCCATCTGAATAGAAACGTGATTTCTGAGTTTAAACTAGATTTTAAATAAATTGATGCTTATCTCAGAAACGACTGAAGGTGAAAGGGGTATTTTCAGTAGTACTGTAGTGGTCTCCGGTGGCCGACGTTCGACCTTAATTTAAAGATACCAAAATAAATGTAAAATATTTCATAAACAAAAAGGAAAATGTAATATTTAAACTCTTTGCAGTTGACATTCGCAGTAAAAAAATATATGTATCATTATTTTATTTTTTATCTTTAAAGCACATAATATCTTATATATATGTAAGTATTAGCCCTATGCATATGCTTCTCAGATAACTGTCCTGATTTTTTGTCTTTCTCCTTTAAAATAGTACTCGTAAAAAGGGGTACACTTTTTGCTTCACTTAATAATGTATTGAGATGTTTACAGACTTCACAACTTAGATTACAATGGGTTCACAAATAAAAAAATTAACAATTTAAATCACGCCATATATCTTTAATCTAAATATGCAGGTGAAACCGTGGAGAACTACTATTGTAAAATATACTTCGATACTTACTTTCGCTCATCTTTTAATCTTAAAGTAAGATGAAAAAGCTATTACGGATCGTTCGCAGACTTCCGTTTTGATAACCGATCGTGAGGTAAGGTAGAAGGGTAAGAAATTTCAAACCTCATGAAAGAACCGTTCACAGTTTAACATCCTGAATTTAAATTATAAAACTTGAGTGGTTTAAATTTTAAAATATATACTATACTTAACCTTTAACATTTTAGTCATATTTAAAAAAAAATAAAACTACAAATTGTTTGACACAAACCATATGAAGGCAGAGTTTCTTCTCATTATTATTATTCGACCACGAATGGGATGACCATTATTGGCTTTTCTAGGAGGTCCATTGCTGAACCCAGATCTAGACAGGCTGCAATAGGCGAGCAAGCAAGCGAATACACAAAATATCAAAGTGTATGCTTTACTAAAGATTTAATTTCTAACAAGAAAAACAGCTAACAAATCTCACAGACGAAAGTCGATGTAATTTTAATAATCTGTTTTTATGAGAACACAATTTATGTTATTTTATCTCTTATATAGGCTAGCTCGTCGCTGGTATTACTTAAGGATCACATAATAATCAAATGCACAGATTCATACCGATCATTGATATGGAAATTCAAACAAAGTATGAAGCCAAGTTAGTATGTAGCTCCTTCGTACGCAATTTAGATCCAAAATTATAACTTTATTGAATAAATTTATGTAACGAGCACGATATACAAAGTTTGCTTATGAAAAACAAACTTTTAAAATAACTCTTCAATAAAGATCTTACGTACATATGTCTTTCTTTTTTTATCTCTATAATGTTAATAGGCACTCCTACTTTCAGATTATCAAGAAAAAATTGGATTGTATAGTGGATTGGATTGTATAATGGGCCATGGTTCAACGGCGTGCAGCTGATTCTCAGGATAGCTTAAAATAGGTAAGGTATATTTTAAGACCAATAGGGCTGTTGGCTTTCGCTATAGTATCCCGGGATGGAAGGTGATCCAACACACCGAGATTAAAGTTTTTGAGGGGAGCTCCCCGATGCGAGTCTGGCCTTTTACAGCCGGAAACCACTGACGGAGCGTCACAGAAACGTGCACAAGTGCTCTTGTGACTTGGTGTCTAAATGGAACTACGTCAGGTTTTTGGCTGTTTGAGTCCAAAGAAAGGGTTCGCGGTCACGTGGTAAATAGCACTCTCACCGGACTTCATGAAGGAAAAATAATTCTCAAGATTATAAGCAACGGTAATCATCATCAGACGCTCCGTCAGCCTGTTTCTGGTCTTATATAAAATAAAAATGTTGTTTTATGTTAAATCTTTCTTATTGTTACAAAATGTAGAAGAAAAAATTTAAAGAGAAAACGAAGTGTAGAAAATAATATTTATATAATATTGATATTTAATTCTATGAACAATTCAACTACACTTTATTAATTAACTAGCTCACCCCACAAGCTTTGTATCGGCATATTTTTTGGTCAAAAATATCATTTTGTGCCAACTGATATTTTGACCCCTTAATGGTGGCATTTTTTAAATCTATATTAATAAAAATGAATCACCGTAAGGTACATGTATAACTTCTGAACGACTGCACCAAATTGAATAAATCTTTCTTTTATGTATTAGTTATTGTCAGAAAAGGTTTGTCAGAAAAACATTGCAAACATTTAAAAATCTCCGGAAAAGTGAGTGAACTTAGATGAACTAAATAAACTCAGTGTTCCATGTACAAACGTGAACATTGTTTATCCATCGACAGAAATTAATTCTAGAAGAAAACGTCTTCTGTCTCATTCGCACACTCAATTTTCGGACATTTTTCGGATACTGTGGTCCGAAAGTTATGCGAATATATTATGTATGTTACGTATCGACTCTTGACATACTTGGTATAATAATAATTAATATAATAATTAATACCTGCTGCTTACTTCGCTTACAAAAAGATAAATTCTCACATAGCCACGGATAAACTTCCGGCCGAAGTTTGCATGTAAACACGCGGAGTTCCCGCGTTTGATTCTCACTAAATTATACTGACTTATTGCCGCTAGAGGTGTCAGAGATGTTATTGAATAACTTTGTAGCGCGTCTAGTTAGTGTCGAGTTTACGGATGGGATGAGACAAACTTTAAGTTACACGAAACAGCGTTACTTATTTTAGTTATAGTTTAGGATGCATTTATTGTATGAAATATACCGGAACTACTAGTATTTATGTTTGTTATAATTAACAAAAAAAAGAGACACGCAATCACTCACACTCCCAAACAATATCTCTCAAATGAAGGTCAATTCAGTGTGTCATACTTTAATACAATAAATTGCACAATCTATAATGTACAAATAATACAATTATACAAATAAACGTTATGAAATCCAACGCATGGATATTTTATATAAAAATTAATAAAATATTTTATTCAATATAATTTTATTCAAATCCTTTGAACGACAGTCCACTATTGTAACCACTACTGGTCATAAATAAATATTTTTTTTAATTTTCCGTGTCTTGTGTTTTGTTATTCAAATCGGTTAACAAATAAAAATGTTACGTTTATTTAAATCACGTAGTAAAATAAGGTCGGATGAATTCACCGACATCAGTCATATAACTTACATCCCAGAACTATTATCCTACTAAATTCAAATGACTGCTCGCTGGAGCAGTAAGCGATAATAGTCTAAGCCGTCATCTGTACTCTCAGAACATGTCAGCTAACGCCTTACGTTTAAGATAAAACTTTAAGAATGGAGTATGATAATAAATCGTCAAGTTGCTCCACCGTTGGCAGCCTGTTGCCAAGAATTTAGAACTCCAAGAAGAGACTTGAAATATCATCTTTTGGTTAAAGTTTCGAGTGAGATGAAATATGAAGAACATTTTTTCGTCTACTATTTTCGTTAGAAAAGTTTTGAATGCTTATTGTTAAATTTCGTGCTACTGTGTATTAAAAACCTTTTATAGGAAAATCAAGTCATATTTTAACCGACTTTCAATTATACACATACGACATAAATAACACATATAAATATTAACGATGGATGGTTGGGAAACCAAGGGTGGGATCGATCGAGACCAAGATAGATCGAGTTTTGTCAGATGGGAGAGTTAAAAGTCACCGAAACCGGTGTGCACTTATTAAGTAGTGATGAAAGTGGATGAAGCACGGCACGTCTGTACCTAAGGATAGAGATATTTGGCACTCCATGCACTCTGCCTACCCCGTAACGGACCTGGCGTGAAGATGTATGCATAAATATTAACTAACTAACTGATTACTTTTATAGGGTTAACGAATTTGGATGATTTTATTTGAAAGCTGGTAATTTCCGTATGGTCCCATTTTTTTATGATTCAGATATAACCATTTTTATAAGATTCAGCTCTGACCACTTCTTATTGAGTTATAGTTAATAATGTGTACTTGATAGTTACTTGTATTACATTCTCAGAGGAATTTTAAACAAACCTTTGTTTTGTCTACGATCTGAGCACTCTAGCTTTTCACATACAAAATTAATGAGAACCATATGGTTTTATTAACTAAAACTATTGTTGAAGTGATTACAATTCCAGCAAACAGCAGTTTACTGGTAATCGACACCGCCTATTCAAAGGGTTCCGGGATTTCCGACCACGTGTCGAACAAATATTAGTTCTAGTTCGGTATTGTCCACGTTAGTAGGTTACGTTTGAATTTAGTTTTGCTTGCACAATACCTATTAACATAACAGAGTAAATAGGTTTAGTAATAGTTGAGCGATAAGTATGTACGTTGAATGTCAATAATTTTGATTTAGGTCATAGTCCTCCACGATGGACAATCGTGGATTGGCCGACTCCACATACTTTAAAGAACTTTCGGAAGAATTAGTGTAAAGGTTACCGACATTTCCTTTTACTAAATGCTCATATTACGTATGAACATAACTAAGAGGTGCATAGCCCATGACACACATGTACATATGTACACATGTAACTAAGTGGTATCTAGTGTCAACTCCTTTCCATTAATGAAAGTACTTGTTTAAACGGACCCTTTTTTGTGTTATATCAGTAATTACTTGCTGTTATTGAAAGTACTTGTTAAAGTACTTTTTGAATGAAATCATAATCGAACTCTTCCAGTAATTTTATATCTCAGCGGAGTCTCGTCCTACCTTATGACTTGGCGGCATAAATTAGACGTTGGACGTAATAGGGCAATATTGGAGACATGCCTGTTTTATTACTGCACTTGCTCAACTTTGGACGTACTTACTTCCCTTTAAGTCGACGTTGAAGTGTTATCGGTACTTATTATATCGCATATATAAATCAGATATTTGGGGCAGACTTGTGGAGGCATATGTCCAGGAACCCGCTATTAGGCTTAAACAATATTAGATGAAAACACGCTAGAACATGCTTCATCATCAACAATCCATATCCTGTCCCACTGCTAGGCACGGGCCTCCGCTCAGTGCTCGTAAAGCACGTGATACTTATTAAATAACTTATATGCTGATAATTTTGATAAATTAGTAGTGCACGCTGCCGTTTGAACCCGGACCCTCCGAAAATGTATCCCGTATCAAGCCCACTAAGCTATCATGGCTTATGCTCTATGTATTCATATGTAATAGCTTAGCTGAGATGTAATGTACATATGAATACAGACCCATATCGTACCTATAGAATTTTAAACCTTAATAAATTTAGAATTATAGTGACTCAATCTAAAAACACACTTTTTGAGAATCGTTTAAGTCTTGACAGTTTGTAAGATTTGTGAAAAACCGTTAATATTATTTTGCAAAAAAAAATGCGTTTAGTAAAGGTTACATGAAAATACCAATCTAT
>DWPP01000385.1:0-11678 GCA_018251735.1 Eantis mithridates tamenund
AACGTGTTAAAAATGAAACAAAAACTCACATTGAACTGACATTTTATTATTTCGTTCATAAATAGCAACGGAAAATAAAAGTAAACAAGGAATTTAGAAGAAATAACAATAAGCAAACACAAAAACAAAGATTTTACCAACATATATCACAATACATTTAATGACAAACCGTACACATCCAAATTTCATATCACATTTAAGAGAATACACCACCATGTAGTGTAAATTATAATTACCAAGTTTTAAGATCCCTAAATAGGTCTTAAACTATTTGTCATTTTTGGAATGTGTCACAAAAAAATAAGTATACATAAATCGGCAAAAGTTATTGCAGATTAAAAAGGATCGACAATCACAATACTGTATTTCCTACATTGTTCTTTTAATATTTCCTTTGAAAAAAATATGCTACTCATATAAAATTTAAACACGGCAAGCCTCAAAAGTCAATATCAACATCAATAATGCCTCAGCCTCAAGTCGATATAACAATAGCCCTTAGTAACAAAATTCGTAAAAACACTGCTAAAACTTGAAATGAAAAAAATATTAAGTACTTAGCGATTTAGGAATGTCTTTAAATGGTGGTAGTAAATATGTTTTGACATAAAGAGATAAAATTGTTGACTCGTTAATGACCCAAGAGTAAGTTAGTTATAATAATCTTAAATGTTATAATTATTCTCGGACATTTCTTTCAATATACTATTCCATTCATCCATACATCAACCTTTCGAAGTCCACTGCTGGATATAGGCCTCCTCTAGTTTGCGCGACTTCGTTTGGTCTTACGTCTTAAGAATCCAGTGATTCCCCGCTCAGGTCATCACTCCATCTGGTTCCATTATACTATTCGTAATATATTAATCGGACACTTCTGAAATATAGCTTACATTTCAGTTTTAAGTAGTTTTTCCGAGATACACGCCAATATTTTGAGAAAGAATCTTTAAAAGATGTTATGGAGTTTCTAGGAATCAATTATTTTTTTTAACATCGAATGTCTCAATCCTATCTAAGAATAGATTAAAGTTTTATTTTAACAGCAGTAAATATCTGGATCGTTCATGGTGGTATCCATATCAAGTCCGAGCAGTGTGTGTGTGTGTTGTGTATAGACTACATCATCTTGACGTGCGGTTCGTCGTCGTGTGGCCAGGTGTATCGCGGGGGGAGGGCGGGCCCGTAGTGCACGTCGTACATCTGCGCGCGGATGAACGCCTCCGTGTCCAGCGGCTGCGGTTGGAGCGATGCCTTGCCTGTCAACAATCGTCCAATTATTTTAACGATCTTTGACAATTTATTTAATATAAATAATAAAAACACCCCTTTCAATGCGTTTAATTTTTGCGGCCAATTAATTCTTCATATATTGCTCTGAATTTATTAATAAAATTCAAACACATATTGGAAGGAAGTAGCACCTATTTTAACTAAATATCTCCGTTAGCTACTTCCACTTTCGGACACAAGTCTTCTCTTCAGACAGACTACAGACTGGTAGCTTTTCCTATTGATTAAAAACGCGTTTATGTCACTATTTCCCCCTACAAAAAAAAGTTTATTTGTCTTTGTGATTGACATTACACGTCTGGGGGTATAATCATAGTTCGACTTCCAACCCAGTGTAACAGCAGACTAATGTTCTAAAGGCAAAACAAAATAGCAAAATAAATACCTATACTGTACGCATGTTCAACTATTTTCTTCGCGATCTTGACTGAACAGTACTGGATGTCTTCTAATGGTGGATACAAACTGCCCTGATCCAAATTGTCTTGTGACACGATCTCTGCTAACGCCTGATTAAAAAAATAGATAATTTAGACAAATTGAGAAAAATATAAGCCGTTTATTTGCGAAAAATTAAATACAGTAATCCTTTCCTGTGCAATTTCTAAGCTTTTAAATGAATGAACAAATAAGAAATCGAAAAATCTAAATGTCTACATAATATGTCAGTAATACACATACATACCCTCACGCCAGGTCCCTTACGGGATAGGCAGAGAGCACGGAGTGCCAAATATCTATCCTTACAGGCCTGCCACCCATCACGCAGGGCCTATGTGGGCGGGTCCAGGAGTGGGGAGTGCCAAATTGGCACTTGGAATGTCAGTAATAACCTTGTAAAATTGTCAGTCACATCTATAAAACTATGATCCGATTTTATAAAATCTTTTATTTTTAGGTCACTATATCTATTTTAATTCAAAGTAGGTAGGTATAGAGTAAAGGAAAAAGTCGCTCGCTATTTATTTATTTAAATCAATCATGGCCCATAATATTTGTGTACAAACCTCTGCAGCTAACAGCATAAAATCTTCCGATATATCGATGATGCCGGCGCAGATGATTCCCAAAGCGAGTCCCGGGAAGATATAGGCGTTGTTTCCCTGCCCCGGCCGCAACACGCGACCATCCTTAGTGCGGTACTCGGGGAACGGAGACCCGGACGCGAATATTGCTCTCTCCTGAAATCAAAACAGGAAAACATTATGATGTACGTACTTCCTTAACTTTATAATTTGCTGATGTCAATGGCGCTGACAGACGTAGAATCCTGATTGTTAACTGAAATTAACAGGTAAATGTAATATTACAAATAACAACTATGGAGTCATCAAAACATTATTTTCTTCTGTGTTTATTACACTACAGATGATATAATTATTCCTTCATATATTTAAGAATGTATGTAATTCTACTGTTCTGACCAGACTAGACAACAAAATAAATTAATGTCAGTTTATTTTGTTTGATTATTCATACTGGTACAACCACTACAAACTCCAGTAGGTATTTATATTTTGTGTGTTTTGAGGTTAAGGAAAACATTGGGCAAACCTACTTTCATAAAGGTTTTACAAATTTGCCTGCCGCGATCTAATGTGGCAGGAAGATGATGATGATCTACTACGATAATAAAGGTCATCAAATATCCTGAGCTAGCAGAGTATGGGTATTATTGACAATAAGTTTATATTAATTCCGTGGTCGTGGTCGATAGTCGTACTTTGGAATCTAAGGTCAGGGTCCGATGAGTCTATTTAGCTCGCTGAGTCAGTACAGAGGTGTGTGTGTAATATAGGTATATAATGTAATAATGTAGCTACATCAGTGTATGTGTAGGCGTCCTCGGCGGTGCACTCTGCCTTGCTGGTGGGGTTGGAGAGCGCGAAGATGACGGGGCGCGCGTTGTTATCGCCCATCAGCCGCAGGATCTCCGGAGTGAACGCACCGCCGATAGCCGCCGCGCCTGTACAAACACTCCTTACATTTACATATTATTTTATATAAATCTTATCTATTAATACTTATAACTTTTCCTAAACCTTCCATTTATAAAAGAAATCAAGTTAGATTAGTAGGTATAGAACATTTTTTTTTGAATTTTTTTTCTAGTAACAAATATTTTTGAATTTCAAAATATCAATAAAAAATTCAAATCATTACCAATCAGTACTGATGGCTTAGCAATCCTGACGACTTCGGTGAGCGTGCGGATGGGTGGGCAGTCCTTGGCGAACTTCTCCTTGTGTTCATTAAGACCTCCTTCGGGGCGGTTCTTCACGATGAGCCCCTTCGAGTCCACCATCCAGATACGAGCGCGCGCATCCGCGTCAGATGTTCCCTCCGCCACCATCGCCATTACACATAACTGCGCGATACCCAGCGAAGCCTGGAAAATTTCAGTTGGTTTGTACTTATTACTAGGCTCTAACATAATAATTGCCAGACTGCTATTCGAAGACTTCTGGATTTCATTTCCAGCTTATCATAAAATTACATGATGACTTGAAATTTTTGTTTCTCGTTTAGATGTATGTTATTCCTTGTTTATATCCAGACAGATGTCTATCCGATGTTTATTACACACGGTATTCTAATGTGGGCTGTTTGAGTTTGAAGCGTTATTTAACTAACTATCAGTAAGTTGTTAATTAACTATCAGTCAGTTGTTAAGTATGGTTTTAAGAAAATAACAATTTTGAGCACCTACTGGTCTGTTGAGTCAATAAACGTTATTTTTGTTTATTGCTTCCTATTCAAGCCAAATAAGTAATACACAGGTGATGATATCAAGTATTACTTATACGAATATCAAAATTTCATGATAAATAAATGAAATATATGTAAATATTCCTCACCTCGCCAGCCCCCTGAAACACGATGACATTCTCAGAAAGCTTCTTGCCGGTAACGCGAAGACTTGCCAGCAAACCCGCTACAGCAACGGATGCTGTACCTTGAATATCATCGTTGAATGTGCAGTATCTGTGAATAAATGTTTTAAGCAAGTCAGAATTTCACTTGGTATTTAATGAAATATATATCTAGAAACTTTTTTTGAGGTAGAGGCATGCTAATGATAAAGATTTTAAGTTATAGCTCTCACAGATTTCTTTATAGTGAAAAAGAAAGAATACGAACGAACGAAGAATATGAACGACGTCGTTCATGGTAATACACTATTTTGCATCATTATATGACAAAATGTATATCATATACACACGTTGAAAATTTCCTTTTTTCGGAATATCATAAACGCTATAGAAAATAAAGTTATATTAATATATGGATCAACACACTTTCCACGGTACTTCTCAAGCAGACGGAACGCGTTCGCGTTACCGAAGTCCTCGAACTGGATGAGGCAGTTCTGTCCGAAGCGGCGCACGACGGCCTGCATGAACTCTTCTATGAACTCGTCGTACGCGGCTCCACGAACGCGCCTCTGCCTCAGACCGATGTACAGGGGATCATCCAGCATTGATTGGGTGTTTGTGCCCACATCTGGACCAATAAGAAATAAAATGTAAGCTAATAAAAATGTTTGGTTAGATTGTAAACGATAGGAACAGTTAAAAAAATATTGAGCAACGTCAGGATGGTCATCCTAACGTTGCTTGAACCGTATATTAAAAGGGTAGATTAAAAGGGTAATCTATCCTTTTAATATAGGTACGGTTCATTTAGAAACAATTGGAAAAGTAATTTAAATAATAAAGTTCGAAAAGCAATCCAATTGTGGTGCTTTGAAGAGTACAATTTGGAATCAGGCAAGGTGTCGATTGTCATCAATATGCAGTGTTATTCTCCAACTGTGCAGAGCTTCACAGAAAGCTCATGCAGTTAGCCTACACCAAAAATATAGTTTGAACTATATATGTATATTTATCGGTCTTGGCTCAAGATGGTATGTGAACCTAGATAATAGGCCTGAAACATGATCCATGTCTCGGGCCTATCTAGGTTCCTGACCAAATGAGGGAAGATCTTACGTCTTAAGCACAGCTTGGCTTATAGGTAAGTAGCACCAAATGTGAATCCTATCAATCATAGATATGGTTTTTCTGCTATCGTTATTAATCTAGATTAAGAGAAAACTTTACCCAGAGTGATGGGTAGACACTGATGCGGCTTGATACCAGCGAGCGCGGTGTAGAGCGCCAGCTTGCCCACCGGGATGCCCATACCGCACGCACCAAGGTCGCCCAGACCCAGGATGCGCTCACCATCAGTTACTACGATTGCTCGTACATCTGTCTCTGGCCTACAAAATAACAATATTATAATAATAGTGAAAACAATAATAAAGAAATAATGACGTATGTAGCTTGTAATGGGTAATGTTGAGGAGCCTCGTTATTTTTTTTTAATTCTGCTAACAATGATAATCTTTAGCAAAAGTATGGCTTAAATTCTTTCTGTTATTTGTTTTCTGCAATGCTTCAATCCAAATCACCTTTAATGGGTATGTAATATTAATTTAGGTTTTATAGTAAATTGGGTCAGTACCTAGTTGAACAAAAAATGTGTACACATTTTTATTTAGTTAATTCCAAACATGAAGGATTCAATATATATCTGATATAATTCACAGACATCGTATAATTCACATACATACATCCTCACGCCAGGTCCCTTACGGGGTAGGCAGAGAGCAGAGAATGTCAAATATGTGTCACAAGGAAAATAAAATATGAAAAACTCAATATGTATCGTTCATAAAAGAACTATGTTTAAAGTTTGTGATGGTGTTTTACCACAGTGACGTCAGACCAAGGTCGACGGAGGCGTTTTACTGTTTAGACTTGAACAAAGTTTATGACTCAACAAAACATTAGAAGGAAGACGACTTGAGAAAATACATCATGGAGTGACCAACAAAATTTGTAAATGAATACTCGCTAATTATTAATTGTCAAGAATTTTTGCTAGTCATTGAAAGAACATTCATATCTATAAAACAAACTGTTAATAGGAAAAAACCGCAAATCACTAACATCTATCTAGTAATCAAAGTATATTTTGATATGCCGATGTATTGAGTTTATGTTTTAGGTATTAAGGTTGGTGAGTTTATGTTTTAGGTATTAAGTTCTAGACAAAGGCGAAATCAAGATAACAATTTATACAAGAAGTTAGAAAATGTTATGCAACTGTAAAAACGCATTCTCACTTAGGTGGAGCCGGGTTCAAAACCAGCTTGCATTTTTCGATGTTATACATATATGATAATGTTATATTTCGTAACTAATTTTCACATGCTTTGCGGTGAAGGAAAATATTGTGTGGAAACATGCATAAAAATTTTAAAATGAAATCCTCTCTCTCTTTTCCCTTTTCTCCTTTTCATTTCTGAGACCCTTGCTCAGCAGTGGGATAGTGTGTTTATGATTATGATGTTATGACCAGAATTCAAAGATCTTACCAGTTCTTCAAGATGTCATAAACATGTCCCTTGTCGTGAATGGTAATGAAGAGACCCCGAGGACGGCGGTACACCAGACCGTACTTCTGACACGCCAGTCCCACTGTCGGCGTGTACACAATAGGCATCATGTCCGCTACATTCTCGCCGATAAAACGATAAAACAGGTGCTCGTTACGATCCTGTAAAATACATTATATACAATACATATAGGTATACAATAAACTGATAGATCTCACCTAGCAGATACACGTATACCAATTCTTCTATTTGCTTAAAACGAACAGAAATCTAAAAGACTACTTTATTTTCATATTTTTATAAACAGACTACTGTTAATCAAAATTTTATTTTTATTGTGTTGTGAAACATAATTACTATTATTATATCCTAGATTTATCAACTACTGGCTTGATTGATTACTTTAATTCTTACCCGCCTTATCGTTTGTTGTCATTCAAAAAAGAGAATAATAAATAACCACTATACATATGTAGGTATGTATATAAAACTACAATATCATAGTGAAAACTGTGTTCTAGAATTGTTAAACTTTTGATTTAATAAAAAAAAATATACTTAATCTATATTCTTATAATTAACTTATAAAAAAGTATTAACTATATATAAGTATATGTTTATGTTTTACAATAATCGTTGTACTTACAAGCAATCCCATAAGGTAGATGTATTTATTGAGAGGGTTTTCATAGCGCTCGATGGAAAGCTTACAGAGTTGGACCTGCTCCTCTTGGCTCTTGACCCTGGCCGGCAGCAGGCCGTGTATGCCCAGTGCCTGACGCTCGTCGATCGAGAAGGCCATACCCTGATGAACAAACAATATGATCATTTGATTATTTCCAAATGCCAATTGTTTTAAAACTTTTTTTAAAAAGGCTTAAACTTTTTTAAATTATATAGGTTTTTAATCTAAACTAGATTCACATTATTTTTCGTTCATGACTTTTACTCCACAACAGTGCCATAAGTAAAATTTATAAAGTGAAGTTTGAACTTTTATTGAAAATATTACAAAAATGATTAGAACTGAACTGTCAATCTAATAAATTTATTTATTAGATCTGATAACTGTAATTCTACTTATTTAAAACAGTCAATCTGCAGTCCTGATTATATCATAATCCAAAGATCCCATCACTTTCCATCATAATGTAAAAACTAAATTGACAATGAGACTTCAAATAGAATACTTAGATCTATCGACGTACATATTATACTAACAGATAACTTATCAGTAGAATCAGTCAGTAACCGTTTATCCATATAGTTTATTTGCAGAAATTATCGAAAGATTTCTATTCACATTTCTAATGTCTAATAGATGGTCAAGATAATATTGCACCTTGACGTCACATAGAGAATGAGAACGAGCCTTCCGGAAGGCATAACAGCTGACAGTCAGCTGTGAGCGTGACGCGGCGATTGTAACCGCTCCAAAACGACCTTTTACTTATTGAACACGTTTAGACCACACGGTAACGACACGACTATACGAGTACGTCTATTAAACTCTGTATGACATGTCATAGTCTCATATTTAGATCAGGTATTTGCACGAGGCATATGATTGTTTCCCAGTTTCTTTGTTTGAAAAATCTTCTTTGTTTCCAAAAAAATCTTTGAAACAAAATTGAACTAAAATTCTACAAAATTTCCCTTTCAAAAAAATGTGATAATTCAAATCCTTGTAAAGTACCCAATGTAAATTGAAAATACGATTATACCTGTGGAACAATAGCAAGATCTTGGCAATGGCTCGGTTGTTTTCTGTGTCGTGGAAAGCAAAGTAGGTATATAAAATAAAAACTATTTCACGCCTCATTGCTAACCAGTGAGTAATTAGTTCTAAGATACAGGCGCAGCCTGATCTTGGACGTACTCGTAAAAACAAACCACTCGAAGGTCAATTATAACTAGCAATGATAAAATATACATTTTATGTTAA
Organism: Eantis mithridates tamenund; assembly: GCA_018251735.1. Classification (NCBI taxonomy): domain Eukaryota; kingdom Metazoa; phylum Arthropoda; class Insecta; order Lepidoptera; family Hesperiidae; genus Eantis; species Eantis mithridates. Next base: position 8,685 of record DWPP01000385.1, read on the forward strand.
AAAAAGGATATAGCTCCACGGTTAATGATCTAAAAAGCAAAGGATCTAAAAAAAGTATAATCTAAAGACGTCGTACGCAGTCACTATGGGTGATGCTAGTCGGCTTAACGTACTCTCAATTTTATTAAATGAAGCTACAGCCGTCTTGGTCATATCAACACGAAGCAGTCGTTAAACGTTGTCGATGAATAAATATAAAAATATTTAACTGAAGGGTTGAAAAGTGAACAGTATCTGTAACAATCCCCAAGAGAAACGTTGGGAAGTAAGGTCTTCTCCAGTTGCAGGTAAAGCGTTGTGTCCAGCAGTGAAACATAAAAAGAGTTGAGGCCAATAGTTTATTACATTTCAACAAATCCGGTAGTTATACAGTGAATCTAGAACCTGATCAATGTCAGTAAAGTAAACGTTTCCTTATTATACAACCTCGATACAACAACTAACAATAAATCTAACTACAGGTGCACTCAATAAAATATCCAATTATCGAATTGAATTTCGGTAAATTATTTTGAGTTTCCCTAGCGACTGGCAAACGCATTACGAGCGAATTGCCTGAAGCCCTCGAGTCCGGGAAGTTAAATTTAATTTTCCATCACAAAACCCGCCCGCGTTTACTTTAGGTTCGTAATATCGTATAAAATTTGCGAACCTTTCCCGAAATCCCGGGATTTAGCTGTGAATTTAGCGGCTTAGTGATAAATCAGTTTGGTCCACTGTAGCCCTAAAAGTGTGCCTTGAGCGCGGAAATTCAGTATTTGGTTTTAAAATTATGGTAAAACCGCAACTCTGTATTTGATTTTATTATAATAGAAGAATAGAACAGTAAACAAGTGGGTAGTTAGCTTTGCAGGAAAACACAAATTAACCGCGACTTTCCAAAAATAAATTACGAATTTATATTTTACGTACAAACAGGATTTCTACCTTGCAGCATATTAAAACTGTAGCAGCCATACCCACAAGCGAGGCTTGCACAAACGCCGCTAAAGCAATGCTAATAGTTACAGTAGAATCACTCATAAACTACATACATACATATCCTCACGCTAGGTCCTATACTGGGTAGACAGAGAGAATGGAGTGCCAACTCTTAACCCACATATATATTTGCAAGTAACTAATATATAACTTTATATGGGCGAGCTATTTTTGCTCTCGATCTACTATATAATATTCATTTGACATTAAAACGAGGTCCAATAATGCACAGCTGAGGGTGCGGCTCTAACGTATAATTATGTAAATTTACTTTAAGGATACAGATATTTGGCACTCTGTGCTCTCTGCCTACCCCGTAAGGGCGTGAAGATATGTATGTATATTTTGTATATGTATGTACTTTTGCAACCGCCTCAACTAGTCACGTTCATTGTATATTCGTTTTGATTTTCTATGTTTATGCTTCTCAATATCTGATAAGGTAAAAAATGCGGCAAGAAACAATAAAAGTCAGTGTTCTGAGGTAATGTATTCGTTTATCGAATTCAGTCTAAATTGGCTTACCAATAGATAAGTTATTCAGTCTGGATCTAAGTATATTACAGTAGTCAATTTCAGAAATGAAAACCCAAACTCTTACTTTTTAATAACCCTTATATTCCATAAAAAAACTAGGCTATGGTTTTACCATTTATTTTATGTATTTATTATTTTATTTCCATTGTGTTTATATATTATATAGACTTGTAATATTTTGATATTGGCCCTTAACGCTACTAGCCTATGTATGTAAGTTACTGATAACTGATACCTATAAGTTATTAAGTTTAGTTCAAGTGCCAAAACCTACAGTAGGAAGCATATCCCATTCGACGAAGGTTTCTTACCCTCGTAAGATATCTAGTTGTTACACAAACTGTCCATTGTTATTTAAACACTAAAGAGACCACGTTATATTACCTACTCTTGTCTACCTCGTACTTATCTTTTACTATTTATTTATTATTTAAACAATAAAGAAACAATTACCTACCTAACTAGTTACCTAACATTAATTAAAATTGAAATTTCCATTCTGAATCACAATTACACTACCCGTTTAAGAGAAAAAGGTTATTAATTTTAAAGCCGTTAATCGTAAGAAAATGACTAACATATTTGCCGTTCCTCCTTTGTCCTAGTTAAGAAGGTAACTGAGGCTAGTTTGGGTAATGTTTTAGTGCCAGGGACATCATCAACACGAAAACTGCACTGAAAAAACCTGACTAATAAAATTTCACTACCTTAAACCTGACTAATAAAATTTCACTACGTCATATAATACCTTTTAAGTATTACCTATATGTCTGGAAATATAAAAAAAGCTTTACTCTTACAGCCCCTATCTGGATACTCTGGGTGAGTGCCGTGGCGAACAAAAACAGACTTTCACATTCTACTCTTAAGATCTATTTCGCTGAGAATGGCACCTACGCTTTCAACGGCAGTCTGTCATGTTAACTGAGGCAGAGGAGTCTTGCTAATCGTTGCATAAAAATCTGAATGTTGCAATAATAACGCAATATTTTAAACATACGTGAATGAACATACCTGAATGTTGCAATAATAATGCAATTCTAAAGCGTGTGCGTCTATAAATAGCAGACATAAACAAACCAACCCGCGAATCGGACGCTGCCAAGCAGTCCGGCACCGCGTACATCTCGCGCCGAGGCGTCAATTGCCACCAGTCCCGCTCCATAACACCTGCACTACACTATCACTTCACTATGTTCTATTTCAATCAATTTCCTTACCACTGATAGCTAAAATCTGTGGACTACATTATGAAAAATGTAGAAGATATAAATATCTCACAGGAATTTAAATACAGAATATATAATTTTATTATGTTACAAATAAATCTCACTAGTATTTTAGTATCCTAAGCCTAGATTTAATGACTAACGAATTTAAGGACGGATAAGGATCGCATACTTAGTCAACTCCTATGCTACATCCAAACGACACAGATAAAATCAATACGTTACATTCAAATAATACGAATAATAA
>DWPP01000386.1:0-11670 GCA_018251735.1 Eantis mithridates tamenund
GATGAGAAGTCCCAAAATTTTTATAGCAATGGGATCATGTCCCTACCTACAAGATGGCAAAAGGTTATCGAACAAAACGGTACATACATACTTTAGTTAAATGTAAATAAACTATATTAAAAAATATTTTGAATTTTCTTAAAAAATGCGAAGGAACTTTTTCCCCAACCCAATATATCTGTAGTCGTATGCTTTATAATTGACTCTAGTTTGTATTTTGACACGTAAATATAATTTTACATAGATTTAAAATACCGGAGTACCTACTTGCTATCAAAAACTCTTCAAAATTGAAGTAATTATCTATGCTTCCAAGAATTGCTACCTATTTTTTCAAGGTGTCGGCGTCACTCACTTCAGACAGAGCTACAAGTGGAGTAATTAAAGCACTATTTGATATGCAACCTGCCTTTCCACTGTAGGCTTAACTCAAATATGACTTACTCTAGTTTTTGTTCCAACAGTTGCAACTTAAGCTAGGAAACTCGGACAAGTGAAAAGTTAAGCTTTCAACTCACTTATAACTTGGCAGGAATGCATCATAATTAAAAATTGTTTCTAGAGACTTCATGGCTTATAAGTATGGAATATTATGGAATGTAGTCGTAGTAAGGTGTAACTATGTAGCTACTATGACTAACAGTTCAATATTTTGTATGGATATAATAAAGCTTTATTTATGTAATCGCTTTAATACTTTAGAGTGATAATTATTTATGATCAACAAATCGCAATACAATATTTTATTATAAATGTATTAAATTATATATTTTAGGTACCTATTAAATTATAAAGGTAAACGGAAGAAAAGTATTTCTAATGAATAAAGTTTTAAAATAGACAAAAAAAATTGTGCAAAAAGTCTTCTTAAGAAGTTAAAAACTGAATGATAATAAGGCATGGTTAATTTTAGTTAATACTATGCCTTCTCCGGGGTACCTATTACATAATTATGTAGTTTTTAGTACTCCCAACTGGTGAAATATACCTTCGATTAGCCGTCACGTACGCTTTTTTTCCGCCAAATCCATTTAAAATGTATTCAAGGGGTGCCGAGGCAGCCGACTTTTCCTCTAGTTTTACCCACTCAGGGATTATTAGAAGCGTTGAAGTATTATTATATGATTGACATTCATAAAGAGTAAGTATTTTGTATACCTTACAATGAAATAACGTATTTGACGAAGACTTAGACTTTGACCTCGTAATCAAAAAACTTATCGTTAGATACATACTTTTATAGCAACAAAAACTGTGTTTAAAATTTGAATACTCATTTATGGGCGTACCTGAAAATCTGAAACAACAAATCTGTCGGCAGTTTGTTGCGTACACTAGCACCACTGTGATAAACTGTAAACTACTGAAAATATTTATTAATTGAAGAATGTTGGATATTGAGTCACATATATTTAGATCCTAATAGTCAATGAGTCATTTGCTTGCTTATCTAGACACGGAAGGCGACTGAGAAAAGAACTATTATATTTTAGTAGCTATGAATTCTTCGTTCTAGACCACTTTAGGTATTTATTTTTCGCCTTATTGCAATGGTAATAAGGGTGTGTAGTGTTGGCAAAAGTGTGTGTTCCAGTGTAAGAAGATCTGTGCGGTGGTGTGTAGTGGTATGTGTAGTAGGGGTCAATTAATGTTGGTTTTAAGTTTAGGTGTAATGTTTTGGTGGGTGTTGGCTCGCTGGTGTTTCGGGGCGCTTCGCCCTCGTGGTGGGGCGGTCCGCGGCGCTTCGCCCTCGTGGTGGGACGCTCCGCCCGCTGGTGCTGGGGTGTAACGGGCCCCCATATGACGTATGTGTAATGGCGCTCCGCCGTCGTGGCGCTGGTGTAGCGCTTCGCCCTCGTGGCGGGCCGGGGCGCTCCGCCCTCGTGGCGCTGGTGTCGCGGGCCGGGGTGGAACGGGCCCCATATGACGTAATTGTATGTGTAATGGCGCGTATTTATTGTGCAATAAAGCGTGATAAATGTTTGTGTAGTGATAATGTTGCGGTTTACCACATGACCGTTTAATTTTTTTAATTTGTGAGTGATTGCGTGGGCTGTATGCAAGGTTATGTGTGGTGATAAGGATATAAATATAATTTATTATGAGTTTATTTAACATTCATTAGGTTGATTCGTATGTGACGCTAGTGTTTTTTTTTTATGTAAAACAAAAATATGAATAATCAATTGGAAAATCAGTGTAAAAATAAACGTATGGAAAAATGTGAAACGGACTGTACAATTAGGAATAATATATCGTCATCGATAGAGACCTTGGGGTATTACAGTGCACCTCCTCAATTTCCGGTGTTTAGTTTGAAATCTAAAAGATTGTCAACATTCGTCGATTGGCCAATAAGTATGCGACAGAAACCGGAAGCTATGGCTGAAGCTGGTTTTTTTTATACGGGCTGCGGTGACAGAGTGATATGTTTTCATTGTGGTGGTGGTTTAGTGGATTGGGAAGAGGAGGATGATCCCCTAACGGTACACGCTCAATGGTTTAACAATTGTGCATATTTGAAGATTAAGAAAAAGTCTTTTAAAACGTATATGTATCATAAATAGGTGTGGTGAAATAGAAATAAAAAACCTTTAATGATGAAAACAATGTGTATTTTATTTAATATCATAATGACCCCAAGCTAAAGTGTTTACACCATCTTCCTTAATATACCTCTTGTCATCATTGTTAGAGAGCACTTTTTTTCGTTTGATTTGAGTATACACACGATGACAATCACTCGTGAATGTTCGCATATCGTCATATTTCACATAGTCCTTTGTAAGAGCATTTCGATAATTTTCAAAGTTTAATTGTCTCACAATAGCGGCAGGAGTACCTTTATTTTTCTTAATATTAATATCGTTTTGTAAAATATAACTGTACATTTTGGGGCGTAAACCTATAAACTCTTTGATAATACAACCATTGCTCTCATCTTTCATGAGACCTACAACTTTTTTATTGACTAATGGTAAATTGTAAATATTATCTTTGGGAAAATCGGAAGTATCAAACATTCTATTTACATCATATTGAATGTCTTTGTAGAAATTTTTCGATTTTATTTCATATACAAATGAATCAGTATCAGTGTAGAGTAGTTTTACGTTGGACCCATATTTAGGTAGCATATATGAGTAGTGGAAATCATACATTAGACATTTGGAAAGTTCTAGTATTGTGAAGCCTGTATATATTGGTTTATCGTATAAAATTTTTGTTTTGTTCATTTGTATCGCTACAAAATTTTCCGAGAAGATCTTACAACTGTGAAAATTGGGACGAGCTATATATCTCTCAGCACCATATTTACATTTAGTTCCTGTTTTCACATCACTCCAAGACATGCAAAGTTTAACGTCCACCCGTTTTGCTACGTTTTCTATGGTCTTACCGAAAATAGAGTTGTTCATGAGCTTGTAAAAATCTTTCTCAAACGAGTTTGTTGCTACGCTTCTTTTTTGAGTGTTCAAATCTATGTAAGGCTTCAGCCATGGACACTGTTGATACGATAAGATTCTATGGATTTTCTTACACACTAGCCCAAATTCCACACATTGTTTCAAGTTTAAATAGTGAATGATGTAATTGTTTTTGTTATCGAGAGTTAGTAATAGTTTTTTAATTTTACCGTTGGGTGGTGCTTTCGTTTCTGCGCAAAATGGATAGTCGTTGTGTGAATCATGTAGCGACTGTGGATACTCCAAATCCACTTCTAATATGTAGCCGATTTCTGAATCGGGACGCTGTGATAATATATCGAAGGAATTGATTTCATCACTCGTTAACCATGTAAAGTTAGAGTGAGGTAGAAATTTACTCATAGCGTAACCATATAGATTGTTAACGTCCAAGTAGACGATGAAACTGTCTTCATGTGTGGGATTGTATTCGGTTGGAGTCATGAAAATATTATTAGCCACAGAGTGTCTTTTGGAGACTTGACAAATACCACCACGAATACCAGACTGAATGAAATGAATCATTTCGTAATCGGTTAAAAGCTCGAGGTTTACACCTGTATGTTTTAACATGGCATCCCATGAGAGACCAGGTGCTGTGAGATATCTACAAGGATCTAGTTTATAGGCGCTCAAACAAACTGTACGAAAATTTTCAAATACTTCCGCTAGCAATAAAACGTCAGTCTTCAAATATAAGTCACAATATTCACCCAATGTTTTAACATTGAACTTATTCCATACAGTTTGCACGTGGGCGTAATCTTTATCGGAAATATGCAACTGTGTCAATTCACTATAGAACGCCTGCTTAGCGGGCAATGAAGTCTCTAAAAATTTATCCCAACAATCGACATATTCATATGGAAAAATACCTTTACACGTTAAAAGTTTCATTTGTTGGGGATCTGGAAAGTGGCGAGTCAAGATATGAAACTGATCTAGTGAGAGATTTTTCACCAATTTATCTAAACTTGTTGACATGAATTTAAATGAATCGATAAAACGAATAGTTATGTTTTTTGTTGTGGAAAAGCATAGTCGTTGACTAAATGATATATACTTTTCCTTATGTATTGGAATGCAATCAATATGATTTCCTTCTTTCTTAGCTAGCTCTTTAATGAACAAGTGACTATAGTATCCGCTTAAATTGTGAAAAAATATGGGGATAAAATTGGGTAAGGAATATTTGAGATTACACTGGTTATGAACGACACCTCTAATTTTCCCTGTAAGATGACAATGATCGATTACTTTATGATCAGACGATAACAATGGTTGTTCACAAATAAAACAGTGGGTTGATGTCTCAAACAATAACAAGCTGGCATCATTCGTATCGTACGTTACATTTTTAGAATAAATATCGGCAATATGTTGAGCATCACTATAAATATTTTCAATAAACTTTGTAACACAATCTTCACCGTGATGTGTAACGAATTTACACAACGATTCATCATAGTTACAATGTATATAATAAGCAAAACTACATGGAATATGTTCGTGAGTGTTGTATGTATTTTTCGCAGCCTCCATTCTGAGGGGCTTTAAAATAGATTCAAAATCAGCATAAATGACAAACGGAACGACAAGTTGATTACTATAATTTTTGAAACTTAAATACTTGTCATTGGGATGAGGTACTTCAATAAAAGTTTTTTGACATCCCAACACTTTGTGTTGTTCAAGTTTATCCTCAGTTGTGAAATATTGTAAACATCCGTTACACAAAAAGATTTTCTTGTGGTCATTGGTGAGCTGTGATCGTAATAGAGCTGATATGTTTTTAATCCAACAATAGTGGGATTTATTAGTTTTTTCAAAGTATAAAAGATTTATATGTCTATTGAAGTTTGTTTTTGATATGTACATGGGAACAATATTTTTGTTTTCAATACCATATATATTAATGCTAATCTTATTTAAAAATTCAAATCGTTTGATTCCATTAATTGTTACAGGTAAGTCAATACAGTCAGTTTTTAAAACAGTCTCATAGGGTGGATATGATGATGTACGGTCCGAGTGTTTGTCGTTTGGATATAGAGCGGCCACCGTCGCCCAGAAAAAACATGCGTTATCATTATTCTTCACGTTCACACATGCACGTTTATGCTTTATCCAATCAGGAAGCGGTATATATGTGGATCCCTTTAACATCACATATTTGTTGATGTTTATTTCTAGGAATTCAATTTTTTCCAATGCCCAACCGCTGTCTTTCTCTTGAAATTGTTCACACTTTTTTAGTAGAATGGCACAGGTGTCTCGATAATATGATGTTAGGTCCGATGAAATGTCCAAGTGAACGTTTTTTGTGTTGAAGGATTTTAAGTCTTTTATCACTTCACTATCTTTGGTAATTGTGAATGTACAAAACAATTCTAGATTAACCTTTACATGTTTATATGTCTGCAGTTCTAGTCCGATTACTTCTTCCACTTTAGCACTTGCACCGTATAAATACACTTTTGGATTTAATATGCTTGAGGAGCCGTTAACTCGATACGTTACAATTCTACATTTATAGGCACTATTGATTATATAGGTAAAATAATCACCCTCGTCTTGTTTACAGAGTAACTTGTGACGTTTGGTTTTTGAATGAGTAATCAACTTGTCACTTGACACTGATTCATTACAAAACAAACAGTCGTACATCTTCACAAATTATTTTACACTGAATGACTGAATTGGAATAAGTTAAATATTGTAAAGCGAACGCTTGTTATAGCATCGAATAAAGTACAGTGTGGTTAGGTGGGAGGGGAAGAAATAAAATAGATAACGTTTAATTGTAACTCGTTTATTATTTATAAAATTACATTATAAGACTTGAATAAAACAAATATTCATTTAAATAAGTTTTGATTTCTTGATCTACAATCGATGTTTTATCGTATATATTATCTATAACAATACACGCTTCCTCCAATGTATTCACTCGGCTTAGTTTCAATCGTTTCCTAAAGTAGTTTATTCTGTTTTCATATAAGCATTTCAACTTCTCTAAATAATCAACTCGTACATCAATACAATTCAAAATATTTCTAAAAGACCACCAATCATCATTGGATACACTCACTGATTTATCTTTAAGATGCAGCACAATGAAATAGTATACACTTTTATTTTCCGGTCCGCTTGTGGTTAGGAAACTTATAGAGCTATTCAATGTCATGGGGAATGAACCGTTCATAAAGAATTTCGATATTATATCTTCATTATCCACAATCAACCTTTTCCATTCTTGTGTGTCCATAGAAAATCTTCCAGCTATATCCACACACACTTGTAAACATGATTTTTGATCACATTCCAATGTTGAGGCGAGCTTCAAAAACGTTGATACGTAAGGGATCGATGGTGCAATATGATAAACATTTTTGGATAGTTCACAATAAACTGGTGCAATGGATGGGCTATATGAGGAATACATCTTCTCACCACCAAAACTAGTTCACAACTGAATAAGAAAAATAACAGTGGGTAAACGCAATACCTTATACTGAATGGAAGGGGTGGGGGTTTTGCGGTACAACTGAAGAGATCTATTTGGCGGTTCAGTTTAAAAGGAAAACAGATCTGTTCAGTGGTTCAGTTTTCGTACTGTATTTGATAAGATATTGTACTCAAATAATGAGTCATGAATGAGTAAGCAATAGGCTGTTGTATTTGAAGGAACATTCTTTTTGAATTCCAACTCTATTTTGATATCTATAGCTCCACCACTAGAACGGAACGTGTCGTTTTGTCTCGAACAGTTGATGACAATTAAAGGACTTCTAGTTTTAAAGTGTGCGAGGTTGATTTGAGCGTCGGGATTATTTCGACCGTAGTATGAGCGTTTAAAGTCAATAAAAGATTCATACAACAATGAATATACACCCTTTTCGAAATCACAAGCAAACGAGTCATAGGGATAATATTGGGAATTTAAATATAAGCGAGCGTTTTGGAAATTACTGTGATCAAACAGACTCATGTCCTTATCAATTTCATTGTTGCGTGCATGTTGAAATCCTAGAATAACATAGCGGGGTTTGTCTAACTGTGTAGTCGTCTTCACGCTCCACACATGTCTTTGAGATGTAGGCAGCATTGGATACTCATATAAATCCCATGAACGAAAAGCGAGAGGAATGGGAACGTTATTTTCAATGTACTTCAACAGTCGAAGCTTTTCCTTATCCGACACCTTAACCACAGGCATTCGCCAAGTGAGCCTAGTTAGGTTTATTTGTATTTTCTTTGTGGCCTCCTTTACAACGGCACAGTTGAAGTTGGAAGAGCTTCTGTTTAGAATCAATTCATGTTTTGCATTAACAATAACCTTTTTATAGTCCTCAGCGAAACCCAACATATGGCGTAAAGGTATATTGAAACAGAATTCACCATCAACCTCTTTTATTGTAGACAAGTTCCAACCGCTGTTCTCTAGAGCGTTGCTCTCCTCCTTACCGTAAGAAACAATGCCTTTCATGGTGGTGGAGATACCACAATTTTTGGTTCTATCAATTTCCACTCCATTCAATTCATAGCGGATGTCTTGGAAGAGAAATGCAACACCGTTGTTTATTAAAGTACACTCTTTGGTGATCTCACCTTCAATCATCAAGTAACTCTCGCTGGGTAGTACTATTAAATCTTGACTATTGATACACACTCGGATCTCATCGTTGTTTTTGTATGTTTCATTATAAGGTGTGTACGTATGATATTCAATACTCTCTATGCTATCATCAAAGACCACTTTCTCTCCTATATCTAAGATTGATGACATAATGCCCTCCTTTGAAGGACTTGTAGTCCCAACGATTGAAGAAACAAAAGATTATCTTTGGTTATTTGAAATTTCTTACTGTTAGCACACGGTGTGCACTCAGAGATGGTTGATATAACACTATCTCCTGGCGCTCCACCTACACCACTCTTATACACAATCATAACGTCTTTCTAATATGTATACGTAAGGATATGTTTTCCCCTCTAAAATTGATAAGATTTCCTTGTTCGTTCACAATACGCACACACAGATTTTGAATGGAGTTCACCTTCAAGGGTAAATATACTATGTGTGCAGGACTCTCTATAATTTGATATCCTGGTGGCACTGTTGGTGAAAACTCATGTAATACATGTGACGCTGTATTATGGATGAATGAGCCCTGGATAATGTTACACTCTACTCTTATAGAGTTTACAGTCAGAATGTTGATTGGTTGATCTGATAAATGAACCTGTTGTTTCGGAAGCATCTTCTGTGAAAATCCAAAAATACTTCCTATACTGTTCTCTTTTTCAAAATGAACATCGTAGAAATTTGAAGATATTACACACTTTAAGGTGTTTGTATTGGCTTCCATATCAATAAGTTTATCAGCATCATTATTTGCTCTATTCAAAAGTTCCCTCTCTAGATACTCGAAAATGTGTTCCAATTCATAAGATCCTTCCGGTACAACAATAACATTATCATCACCATAATGAAATGGATTGTTGGTGCAATCCACATTCGGAATTGAATTGAAAGTTTTAAAATAAATGAGAGCACATTCATATTTCTCATTGTCTGCTAGTTCAATGGGGGGTAAAAAACTTGCATTTAGTGTAGACTCGTTGCCGTTAAGGCTTATCGTAAACGACATTGTCACTACTCCGCTGATGGGTGTAAAATGATAACACAGAAAATGATGATATATTATTTATTGGGAAATAGTCGACTGCAAGCGTTAATAAGAAAACGTAAACAAAGATGTCCACAGTTGTATACATTCTCATTTTGTTCATTCATATAATTGTAATTGATTGATATTCTAGGATTATATTTCAACATATAATTGAGAAACTGCTTAGGTGGTCTCAAGTCACCATAACTATCAAAATATTCACACTGCAAGTTTTTCTTCACATACGCCACCCAATGTGTACCAACCCCACTCGAATCATCTAAATTTATTATACCAGTTTCACACGGCCACGGTGGTGATTTCCTCTTCGCTAAATCATCGCGCATAATCACACCTCGAAAATGTGGAATATTCATTTGCTTTACGAATTTGATGATTTCATAGTTGTAGAGGCCGCGATTCGGTAGGGTGATATTCAGTTTTTTTTTTGGTGTGGTGTCAAGTAGAGACCCATACCATTTTTGTATGGTGCCATATACATTCCTCTACCAATGGCGACAGGTGTGTTCGAGCGATGTGGTTCCTTATTTTTTGTCATATCAATTATATTTTTGGCTGCGGTTGTTACGCCACCGGCTAATGTACCGGCTGCGGCAAGTGCTCCTAAAATCGGTATTAGTGGAAGAAAACCACCCCTCTTTGGTAATTGAATCACCCTCGGTTTTTTTATTATTTTATTTTTTGCAATTCTTTTGGCAACTTTTACAGCAGTTTCTAGCAATGTATTGTGAGACATTGTATTTTTTTTATTGTTCCTCCCCTTCGATTTCGCTTTTAATGCATGTCTAGTGTCCCTTATCACTTTGGACATGCTCACACCCATGCCCCGCTTCACTTTAAACTTCATGATTTTGTTTACAGCGAGTGCAGCTAACCTTTCAGATAACGTGTCCGCCTCTCTCCAACGCTTCTTTGCAACTGTAGCTAACTCTAAATCGGCCTTATGCCGTTGGTCTAGAGATGAATTTTGTGCGTACGCGATATCGTGTGACTTACACGCTTCATCCAATGGGTTGATGCCTACGTCACCACGGCTCAATCGTGCATTTAGTTTTGTACCGGGACCACAATAATTATAACCTGGTATATGCAACTCGAAAGGTAAATTATTTATAATACTGTTTACCAAACTTCCACCTTGTTTCGTGTGTCTTTTACGAGAGTTAATATTCTTATGGTGTATCATCATATTGAATGTCCTTTAAAAGTCACATACATTCACTTGCAGCTTTTTAATTAAAATGAAGTTTAATAAGCAAAACACGTGTTTATCAGTAAAAGATTGGAACTTTATAAATAGCTCCAACAATGTAGATGTGAGAAAAAGGAAACACGGATCTCTATTACCAGACAGCATAAGGTGTTTGATATGTGGACCATCGGGATGTGGTAAAACCAATCTCCTGCTCACTCTACTGCTCGATGAGAATGGATTGAAATTTCACAATGTATACCTATACTCGAAATCTCTTAACCAACCAAAATATTTATTTTTAAATGAGGTATTGAATCGGGTGCCTAGCGTAAATTTTTACACCTTCTCGGATAAAAGTGAGGTGACGTCATTGGAAGAGACTAATAGTGACAGTGTTATAATTTTCGATGATGTGGCTATGGAAGATCAAGAATCTATTCGTATATATTTCTCTATGGGTAGACACAAGAATTTAGATTGTTTCTACCTATGTCAAACATATAGCAAAATACCCAAGCAATTGGTGCGAGATAATGCCAACTTTATAATATTATTCAAACAAGATGATTTAAATTTGAAACATGTGTATGATGATCACGTTAATACTGACATGTCGTGGGAAAAATTTCTTGAGATATGTAGAGTATGTTGGTTGAAAAATCAGTATAGTTTTATGGTGATTGATAAGAATAATGCAATCAATAAGGGTCGCTACAGGAGAGGATTTGATGATTTTATAAGTATTTCTCCTCAATAATGGTCTTTAAATAGATGTGCGTCTGTTCTAATGATAACATTTAATCATGGATCCTCCATCGACGCAGATCTTTGGAGACAAAAAGGTTAAACGTAAACTTATTCAATCGGTTAATTCTGTGAAAAATAAAATCAAGTCTTTAAATGCTGATAAGGCTGAATTCACATCCGCTTTACAAGACACTTTCCAGCCGATTACACAACCTTTAAACACTATATTAAAACAAACATTTAAAATCGAATCTAACGAGCAGGATGTTGGAGAAAAGCAAAAGGAGAACATCACATTGAAAAAAGAAAAAACAAAAGACATTGGTAGAAAAAGGAAAATAAAAAAAGAGGAATTTAAAAGTTCACCTACAGAAGAAAAATCTATCTCATCATTTAAGAAGCGTGTCAGAGAGCACTACTTATCCCAAGTAAAATAATAGTTTGCATGTATGTATGTATGAATGTATGTATGAATGTATGTATGTATGTATGTATGTATATATGTATGTATATATGTATGTATATGTGTATATATTTTTGTATATTTATGTTGTATGTATTATTA
>DWPP01000387.1:0-11670 GCA_018251735.1 Eantis mithridates tamenund
GCTGAAAAACACATCCAAGATATACAACCTCATCCACTTGTTCTAGCACTACATCATCAACCACAACCCTTGCAGAAGTTCTCGACTCGTAACAAACATAAGAAATTGGTATCCTCGCTTGATCCGCTAATCGTCATTCGTTGAAAATCAAACAGGTTCCTATATTCATTTTAAATTGAGACATTTCGCGTAGTTTACGTCGATTTATACAATCAAGTTATAAATGAATTATTCATGAGCCGCCGGATTTCCGGATGTAAGATGGTAACATATGTCTCATAAATTATGTTTTTATTTTGTTATTTATCCAACAGTGACAAATAAGCAACGATTGGTTTCTTTTTCTGAGTGTAAATGTGTTTTAGTTGATTGACAACTAAATAATTTTCAATTCTTGTCACCGCTTTTAATTTTAAGATCTAAATCATAGAGAAAGTAAACTTATAAATCAAAATAAGACTATATTTTACTTACGGTTACACTAAAAAAAACCCTTCAAGGTTCTATGGCCAGTCACAATGGTCAAGTCAGTTTATGTATTTATTTAAAACATAAAGGATTTTTAATATTCATCATGATCCTCATATGATATTGTTAGGTTACTAATTACTTAAAACAGAAGTTTCCTTTAGTAGCGACAGAATAAATTAACGAACTTGATATTACTTACAACTTTTCCGATGGAAAAACTGAGTTGCGACACATGCTTTTCTAACAAAATATTTTTCAGATGGCATAGGTTTTACTTGCCTATTAAGAGTATTGAAACATACCTATAATCCTAACACTAAGCTAAGATGAAAAACGTTAAGAAGCCTAGCAGTCGGTATTGTCCAGTAGCTGTGGTTACCGTTTTAACAACGTCCAGTGCCTAGTAGTAGCAGGAAAGTAGCAAAATAGGACAATTTAAGAAAAATCTTAGTTTATTTTACCTAATAAATCAATGCAACCTAACACAGCCTACACTATATAGGCAGCACTATATAAAATAGAAGTCTGAGTTACATCGACCACAGATGTCGCGACGCTTATTTTGAGTAGTAGTAATAAGAATACTGAGAAGGAACACGTAAAAATCTATCCATCATCATCATCAACAACCTATTTATTGTCCCACTGCTGGGAAATAAATCTATCAATAATCTTTCTAAATTCTTTACATCTACTATTAGGCTGAAATAGGTATCACTTTGGTGCTACCGAGGTCGAAACAAGAGTACTACCACTTCAAAATGATGCATTTTGTTACATGATAATTAACATAACATAAATTTGAAGATTTCATATCACGACTATAATATTTTCATGGCAGGTGAGTTCAAAAGCAAACCGCAATATATTCTGCCATTTCGTGTAGTAACGTGATCCTAAATTAGACCGCCACACGGCTACCGGTAGTGTGGTTACGACCAATTATAGACCCACAAGACAGTGGGAGAGTCGCTTTATAGGCGTTAAGTGAAATAATCTGAGATTCGACGAATCGTTATGTGGACATTCACCAGCAAAATAGATAGGCAGCCTTTTCCAACCTTTTCTTAGAGAAAATGGCCTAGCACTTACCAGAACTCTCGCAGCCCTTCAAAACGAATTAGCAATCCTAATAATGTAGGTCTCTTAAATGACTACACGACTACTTTTTTAGCTATAGTTAATATTTTTACTTGACAAGTATAGCTTGACAAATATATTAGGCCTACTCAGGCCTAATATACTTGTCAAGCTTTTCGACAACCTGATCTACTTTTACTTCTACGTAAGTTCAGGATACTCAAGACTAACTTTTTAAATAAACGTATATTTTTTCCGTAGTTTTTCTTTGTCCTCATCTTAATTCCATTTCGCCAAGTCACTTGGGTACACTTTAATTTTGTCCGGCTAGAAACATTTTTTTTTTCTACATTTAATTCTATTATATTTTTTCTACTAGCTTCTAACCTGCTTAAAAACTACCTTGGAGTATCCAATAAAATTATATTTGTCCTACATTACTGATGATGATAACTCATAAATAGTTATAATTAGATTCCCATAAGAAATACGTTTAATTACGCTATTTTTAATCAACGCGTTAACAATCTTGATAATTAAACTGGTACAGATTATATCTAGATGAAGTACTAACCTAGAACTAGATTTTATAACCCTTGTAGTTACCGCTTTACTGCAATAAAACATAACTACGATTGAAGATAATCTCAAAGGGACGACAGGATGCAAATATTATTGTAACTATGTAGAGGAGAAGTTGTAAGGACTTTAACGTTAAGGGTCTTTTTCATAGGCTAGATTGCTGACAGAGATATATTTATTCATTTCTAGGAGATATTGAGTAAGAGATAAACTACGAAAAATACATATTATTACGTACGAGTACATCTATGTTTCTGTGATATTTTAAAAATAAGAATATATGAAAGACTGATATCGGAATAGTTTTCAATAATGAATGTATTTTACCTATCCTAAATAATATTCCAGCTCCTCCTTTAAAATTTATATTAAGTGATTGATTTTTTTGTCTTCCAGGTAATAATTATAAACATGCAATGTATCCAAACTAATGGCAAGTAAGTAAACTAACTCTTAGAAAATTGTAACTGTAAATCTTCTTACTTAAATAATAATCACAACTTAACATGTAACTTGTAACGGGGGAACTTAAGTGTTTGAGCGTTGTGATAAAGGCACCTGGTTATGTTTAGATTTATCCGCACTAAACTGACCTCCTTTTGTGCTTTAGAAAAATTCCGGGATTCGCAGTAGAACATAACATTGTACGTAAAACCTATTCAGGTCTATCGTAGAAGGGCTCCTGCCGGTGCCCACGTTTTGTTCTCGAAAAAAATGATAATTATCTTCTTACTTATTTGTCAATATTAAGAGATTTCCGCTTATAGGGTATTTATAACTTCAGCCCATTTTGTAGACGAACTCTTGCCGCAAAGATGAAAATTATCACATTTGCAAAAACTATTTATAATAAAATTCAAGTTGTCTCTACCTGTAGCTAATCTACACGCCGGCGTAATTAAAAAGTACGTTTATATTCTAAGCGTTTATTAGGCAGGTGTCGTGTAGGGCCGTGTGTGTTTTTATACAAAAACAGGATGCACTCGCATTCCTTAGGAACTGCATACAATATGCAATGGGATGGAATACTTGTTAGAATATTAAGTGGACGGTGCGGATAAGATGTACATGTTTTTATGCTTAATTGTCGTTTTAGTTACTTCTATTAAGTGACTAGTTTCGCTCGCGACGTTATCTCCACACGTCGCCGTGACAATCTATGTCGTAAAATTGACCAGTCTGTACAATTATGTTTTTGAGAAAAAATAAATATTGGAGTGTTTATTAAGCAATAAAAAACTTTTTTAACTAAGCCGTTTCTTTAATATATTTCCAAGCCCATGAAACCAGTATAGAATATTTTTAATCACGCTTGTGTGTTTTCCCTAATGAATGCTGACCCCCTAATATTTTCGGTCTTATTCGATTATTTTTTAATTTTGATTGTATTAAAGTACGTTAATTTCTGGATAAAAAACTAAAAATCATTTGACAAAATGGAAATAGTATTTGTCAAAATTGTCTTTGCATATTTATACTCATATATTGATTCTTCTGAATCTCGGAAGCAGGATAAGTCCCGTTTACGATGCTTTGTAAACGGGATTTATCCTGTTTCAATGGAAACGTAATCTTCATTCGACAATCACATCATTGCAATTGCAGCCTCGCACTCAATTATCACGCAATCACAGAAAATTACGCCGCAACGCAACTGTATCGTTGTATTATCGATATAATCTCGGTCGTCGATATCGTCCCGTCGTACGACTAATGCGCGCTTGCATTGGTTTAAACGAACCCAGCGTGAAGAGTGGATATTTAAATAGTTCCTTGTACAAGGAAGATGCGTGTGGTAGGGTTATCACAAACGAGTTTATTATATTTATCTTTAATTTATTTTAGGCGTATCATACAACCGTCCTAGTTATTTGTTTGTCAACATATAAGTTATATTATATAAGTTTATTGTTAGAAACAAGCACATGTGTCTTATTTTTATTTATCATTTAAAAGCATTAATACAGTACTTTTAAATGAGATTTAAAAATTAATTACACTTATTTCTTGTATCGGTGTAAAAATAAGAAAGGGCATGCTCCGATGGTTCGGATATGTGGAGAGAATTGTGACGAGGGAGACAAAGACTACCTATCTTGATCAAATAGGTAAAGTTCTGACAGATGACAGACAGAGGAGTTAAAAGTCTTCATAACCGGCGTGCATGTTTGAAGAGAGTAATTAATGTGGAGGAAGCACGGCAGGTCTGTGAGGATAGAGATATTTGGCACATGCTCTCTGCCTACCCCGTAAGGGACCTGGCGTGAAAATATATATGTATGCTAAAAAAAATTACCGCAAAAGCAACACCTTACAAGTAGCAATGCATACATCGACTCACGACTTCTAATTGACATTGAATTCATATCAGACCTTCAACTTTTATACAGAATAAATAAGTATGAAAGTGTGTCAGCCCTAGTAATAATGATAGTTCTGTAGCATCGGCGTCCCAGCTCAGTTCCAGTAGCGGAGAATCGATCGTATTTAATTATCGTTCCTTGAAATAGGCGCCATGGGTCTTTCTTGATTTACAAAATAGAAAAAGATTATTTTATAAAAAATATTGTAGTATATCAAATAACGTTCATCGTTCAAAGCTGTGACGTGACAACTTACTTGGTTTCTAACGGTTTGGTAATGGATTTACTTCGCTGGGTCCGGGTTCAGATACAACCGTGCTTCCTAATTTTTTTTAAGTTATAAATAACTGCACGGCATATTTATTAATAACTAATAATATCTCTTATTACATTGCCTATTTTAAAAATATTTTTCTCTAAAGCAAGCCATATTAAACACTAGATGCGGCCTCGACTTCGTTCGGAAGTCGATTAGGACGCAGTTTCCTACGTAAATCTCGATCCCGTGAGATTTCCGGGATAAAAAGTAGCTTATATGTTATTCTGGTGTATAACATATATTATTGTAAACTTTCATCCAATTCGATTCAGTAGTTTTACGTGAAAGAGTAACAAACATCCATTCATGCTTACAAGGTATTATTTATAATAAGATAATAGTGTTTATTAATAAGATTAATAAAATGGTGTGTAAATACTTCATAGAACCATTTATAAGCTAAACTGACTCGCACATTGTTTGTAATTATTCTAATACTACCAGATGCAAAAACCAAATAACCAATATCCGATTAAAACAATTGCAAAGTCACGATATAAAATCGTACAGAATTTAATATTTGAAATGCGTGCAGTGTCCAATTTGCATAGGATTGCAGACTGCACTCCGTTTCATGCTAATCCATGAATATGCATGCACAATTTCTGTTTACAAGCAATTTGACTAAGTATTAGATCATGCATGCGTGTCGATTATAATTGGTTATTTCCTTTACATTAATTAGTACATTTTGAATGTGCCATTGTTATAATAACTATTCCGTCTCCAGTTGAAACTGTTTTTTTTATACTAATAACGTATGTAGATTGTACATACAAAATAAATAGGCTTGGATTTAATCTTAACTCGGACTTCGCCCTGGTAAAATTGGTAAAAGGTGATTTGGGAAAAGTAGATACGTACAAAACGAATTATTCCAATCGAAAGAGTACCTAAAATTAATTAGGGTAATTTAGGTATATTTAGAAATTATAGTTTAAAATCATTATACTGTTTGTGGGAAAAATGTTTCTACCTCGATCGAGGGTCAACCACATTCAAGTATAAACAGAGAAGGTCGTGGGTTTGAATATCGCTGGCACATCAATTTTGCAACTCCCTAATAATTCCGTAACAATTCACAATGGACTAACAAAAAATATGACGTCTTAGTTTTTGTTTGTCATATATAACTCTGAAAATAATGCGTTTTGACAGCTTATTCAAAGTATTTCAATTGACTCGAGTCAAGTAACCAACAGCAGATCCATGTTACCTTCAGCTAATCAAAGGAGTCATATCTAATGGGAGAATAACGCTGAATTCTTACACAACAGATCTCAGATCGAATCGGCGTATAATCTTCTTTACCGATGTAACTAAACCATAAAACGTAATTTGTCCAAATCTAAACAAGGCATCTCGACGCGAATCGATTCAAACTTTCCCCGTTACAAATATGGTGCAATAATTACTCGGGTAAGCCACGAGAAACTAATTAGATTTCGTAATTTTACGCCCACGTGACTTTAAATCACGGCTTACGTCGTTGGATGATCTAGAGCTTGCTTTCGACGTGAGATGACTACGTTAAACTATGCAAAAGCTTTTTATTAAAAAGTGACGCGACCCGACGAAATGCGAAGAAGAGTCAAATTAAATTGTATTATTTTCTATGACTAAAAGCACACTATGAAATACCGAAGCGACGCCATGATTGATTCGCGTTTCGTCGGGTCGCGTCACATCACATGTTAATAATGTGTGTCCACTTTGATTATGGCCCGCAAGCAGAACTGAATTTAATATTTAAGTAGAAAACTACTAAAATAATGATAGATAGAGGATAATAATGATTAGAGAATCATAGATATGGGCAGTTAAAACCATACAGATGTGCACAATGCTCGTGTCTTGTTTCAATATTTATTAAAAATAATTTATCGTTAACCATTTTAAGAAATCTGTCATAATACCTTGAAAGTTATAATTATCGTCAAATCTATTTGTCAATCCAATTAATAATTTCAACGGTTTTAGTCATGGAAGTGTTGCGTATTTTAACTTTTGCAATTTCAATGGTGGTTAAAAGTACCTAAACTTTAGTGTAGGTAAAATTTGAAAACACATAAACGAACGTACATACAATAAAAAACGAACACATGGAAACTAACATAGTAACTACTAAAATAATAAACTTCTTAATAGAATAATAAACCGACTTCAAAAACTTAGAACATATCTTTGAAGTACTAAACAGGCGCTTTTAAAAAGTATTACTCATTATTGAGCATAACTCGAAAATAAAATTGGACCGACCGACCGTGAATCTTCAAAATTTATAAATCCTTTGAAATTTTTTAATTAACGCACATAAAAAGGAGAATTTAGAAATCCACCATTTTTTGAAGTCGATTAACCAACCTGCCTCCTGGTTACAGTCCATCATAGTTGCAGTACTATAATTTCGTAACAAAATGACATGTACCATTCTTTGTCGGAGTTTCGATTTAAATATTCCGATACACGGATAGGACTAACTCAAATTTTCACTATTTTGTTTTGCAGCGTATTAGAATAACTTCAGGCTTCCACAGTGAATAATGGTAAAAAATTTAATCATCATCATCAACTATATCTAATTTCCTGTATCTGCAAGTCACGGGGTTCTCAGAGAAAGGATGATAAAATATTGTAGGTATATCCTCGTAAAATTCTTTAAGTCTTTATAAAGCTTTTTATGTGTAGCGAATGTAAATAAAAAATATATTGAAGCATTAAGTCCATTATGAGGCATCCGTATATATTAAGAGTGGATTACAGAATATATGAATGAAATTACATCGGAACATCAGTGTATCCGTGAAGTACAGCGGAATGGAATTCGATTTAGGGATCCGGGGGATTAAAATATATTTTGCCTTGAAGTACCTACTAAAAATTATTCGACTTTTTACCCGATAGTATAAGTTCTAGCTATCACGCCTTCATTAAATTAGGTATCATTAATTTTAATATTTATAACAATGTAGAAATGGGACAAAAAGTATGTATGTAAATGTAAAAAAATATAATCAAATCTCATTTATTGTAATTTTATTAAAAAAGGAAACAATGGAATAAATGTAATTTAGTGATGTTAATTAACAAGCGACATTTTTAAATAGTTCTTTATCGACCAACAAATATTTATTAAAAAAAAAAAAATTTAAAACTTATTGAATTTGCATACCGAATTACTAAACACATTTTGAGTGAAAATAAAACGCGGAACCATTCATGAAATGCCAACATTCTCGCGCTTCACTGCAATGCATTAATATGCATGCATGCGAAGTGCTGAACATCACTCGCGTAGCTGCACTTGCACTTATGAGGATATTACAATGCAGTTCAAGACCAGACAATTTAAAAAAAACGGTAGAACATATTTTAGTCATACCTCTTAATTTTTTAAGTCACCTTAATTTTTTAACTGACTTCAAAGAAGATTCTCTAGTTATAGGTACGTAAAGCAAAATCTTTAAACCCTTTTTGACCTTTTTGACGTAACTTAGGGGAGGTTTGGCCTACACATGACCAGCAGTGGCCAGTGGTTTATTCTAAATTTAATATGGCATCTTTAAATTACGATCTTATTTCGATGACCAAGGAACCCTGATAGCTATAAATACAGGTAAACTATATTTGGTAATAAGGACATTTCCAATGATTTAAAGTTTTACTTTAAATTGTTTTGGGTATAAATAAACAAATATTACATAACACTGCTTAATTTTACGGAACCCATTCCAATAAAAGTTTCGTTTTATCCAACTGTACTTGCTAAAGTACGCCTAAGCATGGATGCAATTCGAAAAATTACACGTATATGCGTAGCCCGCGGCGACGCTCGCGTTAATGTTGAGGAAAGTGGCTAACATAACTAACGGTAGCCGGCTAACGGTTAGGACTGTAGAATGGTCATTTTTATGGTATTTACTCTTCATTTGAGAAATGATAAAGCTTTATGAATGCGATATACTGCATTATTAAGATCTTGGAATATAGAAATTTCTTGAAAAGTTTCGTAATAATTAAAACGGAAATTGTACCTCAAGAATTTTCCTGGCAACCTAAGCCATTCAAGTACAATTATGGTGTTGTTTTTTTATCGTAAAACATTTGATAATTAGTAGGTAACTTATATGCACTAATAACATTGTAAAATCATCGTTGTGATTTGAAGTGTATGAACCCGGGTCTACAATAAAAATCAAATACCAAACCAACTAAACAATTATTGCTCAAAAAAATAACATTGCGTTTGTCAGATTCATTTAGAACCCAATTGTTTTCGAGGCAGTGTTGATTAATTTAACCCCAAGACCTTACAGCAGTTTTGCTCAGACCGAGTGCTATTTATTAAGCTAAGCCTAAATTGTAATAACAATGAACTAGGACTGTTATAAATATCTTAATAGTATTTCAAGTCTAGTGTAGGTACGTAATGGAGATTAAGTGTCAAAAATGATAAATTACGTAGACATTTCATACTTAAACAAATTGCTTTTAAATGACGTGTCTGTGTCTACCTATACCTCTGCACTTAGATGCGGACTGCTACTACCCTGTACTTTTACAGATGTCGACGTATAAATCAATTCTCCCTCTAGCTTGCTGATGGAATGTGGCTAACGGACGTTGGTTTGGTCTAACCAGCGAACCCAGGGAGAGTCTCCGAAACAGGCGTGCATGTATGAAGAGAGCAATGAATATGGAGGAAGCACGGCAGTTGTGTAAGGAACCCCGTAAGGGACCTGGCATGAGAATATGTATGTATATATAATCAAGTAAGACATAAAAAACAGTGGGATTTAAAACCTTTTTTGAAGTCTGGTAAAAAACATAATTGATGAGATATTAGAATTGCGCTTCAGCAATGGATGAACGTTTCAAATCTCAACCTGAAAAATCAAACCAAGAAAAACTCATCGCAATGTGTTTTGCTTCTTTTGATTTTTCAGCTCCATCGGAATATACAACCAAGCTACAGCCAAGCCAAGCTACAGCCGGCTACAGCCACGCGTCATACGAGTCGTGTGAATTGATAAGCACACACATGGATCACGATGCTTACCTACTTAAATGAAAATCACTCATACTTTCATTGAACCTTACTTGTGTTGAATTTCTTTTCTTTTCAACCATAACAAAAGGCATAGAAATCGAAAATATATCTATCTCTTTCTGTTCTATGCCCGTTTAGTTCTTCTCGCTCTAAGGTCATTTTGAGTCCATGATGATTAAGTTTTTACCAAAGAGTGACTTGACAATTCGCATGGTGAAAGTGAATTAGCATTTGAAAGAGTATGTAAGAATTGTGAACCAACCGCATTTGTGGGCTAATGAATTTGTGGTATCGTTAATATGAATAGTTATTATATTATATACGCAGATACTTAATTCTATTGTTTCCCGCCGCAATGTAATTGGAATGAGTAGAAAATAGTATAACATGTTTCGCTCAAGCTTGCGCAATCGTAAAATCTGTTTTCATGTAGCACTGAAAAAATCGATCCATATCGATACAGTAGCGACCCGCGTTTTATTTATAGTCTGCATGAGTGTATAACTATTGTTAGAGTTTGTATTATATTACTATATAATAATCTGTTGTGTGATCAAAAGTGTAAAAATCATCCTTATTTTTAACCAAAGCTTTAATTTTAATCCCGCATACACAATTCCGTCTTCTCTTTCATTAGTTTAAGGGTTATTTTTCAAAAAAATCTATTCACAAAAACACGTATTACTTAATTTATAGTACACAACTAGGAATCAAATTTTTCAGTAACTGACCCCAACGGTGAAGTTTCATCTAAAAGTATTGCATTTCATTCACCCCCTTCGCGGTGGAGTTTCCAAAAATCCTCTCTTAGTGCTCCCCTATACTCTCCAAGGAAGTTACATGTCAAATTTCAGCTTCTTGCGTTTAGTAGTTTCCGTTGTCAGGTGTCTGTCAATCACTCAGTAACGGAAGTTTACAGAGTTTTATAAATATAGATTAAGTATTACTGATACAACGTAACGTAATTAATACTTAACACTCTTTAATTTTAAGTCATTATCCATGAATAATACCTACGTAAGCGATACATATTTATAAAATTAAACTAATATGTTATTTATTTAAACCATAGGTTTCAATGTCTCGAGGCGCAAACGCGGCGTGCGTGTTAGTTCATAATATCTATAAATCTAAGCCCCAAGAGAACGCAATTAAAACGCGAACATAGCCGTGGGCCAATTCTAGTATCGTAATATCTTAATTCGGATTATAAGCTAGTGCTATTATGTGCTATTTTGAATATCGCCTGCCATCAACGTTATTACTACCTTGATCGTACATTTAAGGTATTAACTATAAAACTTTCGACACAACTTATCGTTGAGATCATGCAAAGCAGTGCAATTATTTTGCCCTGGAAAACCCTGTATTTCTTTCTTTATTTCTTTCTATTTACTGCAAATACTTATAGAGCTAAGTAAGGAGCTTAGGATAAATCTGTACCCACCGCGTACAATTACACAAAAAATACAAAACAGCAGATTCAGAAAAATAGCGACCAGTGGTCCTAATATTTTTCTGGACAATTTTTTGACACAACAACATGTATAAGTATTTGTGAAAAAAAATTACTCTCAATTAAAGCCATGTTGAATGTTGTTGATGCCGTTGATGCTGAATTGGCCAGTATTAACAATTTCTACGTCCATCATCATCATCATCATCATCAACAACCCATTTCTTGTCCCACTGCTGGGCACGAGTCTCCTCGCAGAGAAGATTTCTACGTCCGAGAGAATAAAATTATTAAAGTGCTTATGTTCCTGTAAAAATAGGGGTTGGTGGTAAAAGCGTGAAAATTTAGG
>DWPP01000388.1:0-11667 GCA_018251735.1 Eantis mithridates tamenund
TTTAGAGGCACGAGGCATGTCGCAAGGTGTCCGCCATTTGCGACATTACGCCTGCGATGAGACGGCAAATTGCTCATTTGTTTCCCGCATTGCTAAAACGCCAGCAAATGTTGCTTGCTTAGAAAAAACTTTAAATTTTTTACATAACTTTTAGGAACTTATTTAAGTTCTGTCAGATGGGGGAGTTAAAAGTCTCCGAACCGGCGTATATGTAAGAAGAGAGTAATGGATGTGGAGGAAGCACGGCGGGTCTGTAAGGATAGAGATATTTGGCACTCCGTGCTGCTTTCCCCGTAAGGGACCTGGCGTGAGGATATGTTATATGTTTTGTTATTTAAGAAATTTTGTCATTGATATAAGTAGGTGTTTAATTTTAAATGTAGAAAGACTTACGATACGTAACTGTATTATACTGCGCCTATCACAGCATTGTTGAACTGACTGAAAAAGGCATTTTAGTAGATTTAAGCTATACAATTATAAGCAGTTACGTTAATATATAAAACCAGTCTTAAAATAAAAGCATAAGCTTTTTTCTATTCACTAATATCACAGGTAAAAAAGTTTGAAATGTCTATAACTGATAAGACTACACGAACCGAAATTGGAGACATGTTGCACTATGCCTCATAATACTAAAAGTCATGAGACAAGTCATGAGAAATCTAAGAGTTGTCGAGTAGAGTAGTTGTAACTATTTTTAGTATCGTAAACATAATTTACCTAGATTTAATAAAAAGGCAATAGTACCTACTGGTAAGCAAAAAATAAATAATTAACAAAGATATTTAAAATCTTTCGTTAAATATCAAAGCGTTACTTAATTTAAAGATATTTTTAATCGTTTGTTTCGAATTTTCTTTGTACATTATCCGTATTTACATTAACTAAACAATATCAAACTAAGTCATGTTGTAATAAATGAAAATCGTAATTTAAGTGAAAATTTGCGCGTGGCTTAGGCTCGAGGCATGTCGCAAAAGGTGTCCGCAGATTGCGATATTACGTCGGCGATGAGACGACAAATTGCCCATTTGTCTGCCTTGCAAAAATGTCCAGATGTGGCTTAGTGTTTTAGGTTTAAGTCTGCAGATATTGTGCCTGAAAATAACTCAGGTAAGCTCTCAGTACAGTCACCTCGCTCACAAATTCTATTTAAAATAATCTTCCGAGAAATATTAACATCAACATACATTTATTATTGATCGTATCTTTTAAATGTATTCTCTTTAATTTCAAACAGAGATGTTCTTTCCACTTAGATCTTAAAAACATTACTAAGTAATTAATTATACATACAAATGAAATTTAGTCTGTAATTTCAAAATAACTTTGATTACTCAAATGTTGATTTCTCGAAGCGAAGACGGATATACAGATTAAAACTAGTGAAAATTTTGTCTGTACCTATACCTGTGTCTGTCTTTTAGCCAGACCGAGTTAATCACTGGAACAGCTAAACAGATTTAATCCAAATGCCATTGCATGGTCATACAAGATATAGGTATGCAGATTTGAGTTTACACGGAAAATACAAATTAAACTAAGGTTGAGTAAATTTTCTATGCAAAATACAGCATCCGTCTTACGATTATAGGGTTCTAAGCAGTTGTACCGTTGTACTCTGGTATCCTTTACCGGTGATTTGTAGAAGTGGTTAAGTACTCCAATTTACTACGCAACGAGCATTTATCTCAAATAACCAGATAACTTCAGTAATAAATAAATTTAATAGAGAAATCGGTGGCTGTAATGTACACAATAATGTTTGTACTTTACGTCAAAATTAATAATATTATGAAGATTGGTAATAAAATAAGAAAGAATTACCCAAGCTGCCGCACTAACTCGGTAAGAACAGGTTACCCAAAAACTCGTTTCTCTTTCACCACAGAATTTCGAGTATGCAATAAGAAGATTCACTTTTAAGATTTATTTTTGAACTGCACTAAAGATAAGTAACAAAGAACGAATTATTACCTTAATGTATAGAGAGAAATAAAATTGGAGTGTCTGTATTTTATAATAACCGCATTTTACTATATGTACATGCACAAACAGACAAAAATTGTAAAAAGTTTATTTTGGTACTTATTACATATGCAATTTTCGTCTGTCTATGTATCCGTTTGTTTCGGCTAGAACAGTTGGACCGAATTCAACGGTACTTTCGAAGACTATCTAATGTGATAAGAGGTAACTTAAGCTATATCTATTTTAGATCAGAATTTACGGGAAAACCTGTGCTAAATCGTTTATTTTCGCTTAAAACATATAATTACTTATTTTTGCATTATTTTTTTTTTTCGCTTCAAATATATTATTACTTATTTTTGCATTATTTATTATTTTTGTGGTTTTTTTTATTATAACAGATAAAATAATAGATGAAAATTAATAATACTCATTTACAATCAAATGTGACTGGTTAATAATAGTGAAGATGTAATGATTTATTTAATGTTAACGTCATAATATTAATAACATAGTATTCAAATTATACCTACTATTCGTATTAGAGCCTTCCAATAAAGTTAGTTTTTTGTTTGATGAATATATATTAAAACTATTTCATAAATTAAATATCCACTTTTGCACGGGAATTCTTGTACTGTAAGCCTTGCATATCGTGCATGCCAAGGATTCCAAGTAAAGAGGAAAATAACATATTGCAAAATCTTTGACAAGCTGATAATTACATACATATTTGCTAGAGTTAGAAGCATCTAAGATCAAAGTTCACGATGTAGTAATTGTGCAAATCCATCACGTAACGCTAATTTAAAAATAATACAATTAACACGGATATTTACAAAGATATTTAAAATATTTTAGCAAGTAAACGGTTTCGTTTTCTCGTATCCCTGTTTTATTTATTTAAAAGTCGTCTTTTAAAAATAGTTGAAATTAATAGGTTAGTTTTTTAGTATTACGCATAGGTACAGCTTGACCTTTCTCGATAGGAGTTACTTGTTGCCCTGCCTAATACCAATACTACGAATTACTTATAATGGTGCTTAACATAAAACCCTTTAAAAAGATAGGTGGCAATTATTACTAAACTTAATCTGAAATAAAAAAATATTTATATTTCACTCGTCCAATGTTTTATTGACGATTTAAAAAATAGACATTTTACGTGTTACACTTCTATTTAAAATAATAACACTCACGCCAGGTTCCTTACGGGGTTGGCAGAGAGCACGGAGTGCCAAATTCTCTATCCTTACATACCTGCCGTGCTTCTTCCACATTCATTACTCTATTCATACATGCACACCGGTTTCGGAGACTTTTAACTCCCCCTATCTATCAAAACCCGACCTATTTGATCTGGATAGGTGAGTCGTGGTCTCCTTCGGCTCCTGCATCCATCGACATTCGATTTTATATATCTGTTTTGTCATTCGTTCATCAGCCATTCTCTCCACATTCCGAACCATCGGAGCATGCCCGTTCTCATTTTTACACCGATTTTTAAAATAAATAGACGAAAAGTGATTTGGCTGAGATAACGGGTAATTAATCAATCTAGAAATAATGTAATTATGATTCTTACTAATTACATTCATTTTATTTCTTCCAACGATCCACTAGACAGAACCCAAATCTTGGCAGAAGTTTAACTTAGAGATTTTTTTGAAATAGAGAGAGACATTTTAGGAGTGTTACACAAAAGCGTGGTGAAGAACGCCAACACTTAGAGATGCCCTTTGAGTAGCGGCTCGGTAGTCGCGGTGCCGCTCGCCCTCGGAACGTTAATTGCGCGTCACCGGTAGCCAGTAGACAGACTTTACAACTTTTGTACCCATATTTGAGCAAATAAATAATTTCGATTTTGGATTTTTAGGGTTCCGCTAATTTGAATAGAAAAAATAATCCGATAATTTCAAATTGTAGGTCTGGCAATATAACTTTTGGCATTTTTGTAGCTTCGCGTTTACTAAAGAACGAAACCTAACTAAACCTAATTAACTTCACATCGTTTTGAAAGTACGAAATATAAAGTAATCTGTAATACGTCTATATAACACACCTATTGTATTCAGTATTGAAGTCATACTACACATACGAAACTATAAGCAGTAAGCATCCAATTAAAAGATTCTACGGAAACTCATAAAAATGTGTTCTAATCTTATATCTAAATAAATCTAAACACAAAAAAACTTTGTTATACCTTAAGTCTATTTCTATAAATCATGGGATACGTCTGGTTTTCCTATTTTTATACAACACGAAGACCTAAGATACTAAAATCCTATTTCTCGGCTTGTCGATAAATAAATGGCGTGAGGCAGTAAGCGCTTACTGAAGATATTATAGAAGGAGCTGCAACTTACAGAATATTATTACTACATCAATTACCTGAACAAGTAATTTAAGAGACAATCTGTATTAGTGTAGGGTCTGCTCGTCAACTGCATGGCATTATTATATTTACAAGCCACTGTGTTAATAATTAAATTTACTCTAATATTGTTAGCCATTTAATATCTAGTAAAAAAATATTAAAGAAAAATATGCAGAAATTATTACACGGCGCAGCAAAGGTAAATGTGTACTCTACAGCTTTGCATAATAACGACACCATTAAACTTGAAAATCATTAGATATATGTACATATAATACGTTATTTATATCTAATAATCGTTTAACTACTTAATACAGGGCAGTAATAAGTGTCAAACTGCACAATAAAAAAGAGTCTGTAGAACACCAAGAAATATTTCGGTTTTAATACTACTACAAGTTACTTTTTCTTTTTTTATATCTAGATGTGTACTACCACATGATATAAATATCTAATTTATTTTAGTACCAAGTTACGTAACAAATCTTTAAATCGTCAAACATATGTTTAAATTTTCTGCGTTGTTCAAGTACACCCCTCTCTCCCCTACAGGGCTACATTTAGGCAATTTCCCCCGGGTATCATTCATAGACCCTACAAAACGATGAAAGAGGAATAAGGTAAAAATCTGTTTGCTTTTATTGTTTCTAATTATTTTAATTACACCTGTAATTATCTCGACAAAGCTGACTTCAGTATAACTTTCTTTCCTTGTCAAGTAAAACTTCTGCGTACCAATTTAATTAATACCAAGTTATTTAATATTTTATCTTTCTGTCAAATATGTGTTTCTGTCATACTCAAAAGTATTTTGAAATGCTGTTTTGAGTCTTACATCCTAAAGGTTTTGTTGAAGTTTATCAATTTAATACTTCTAAATTCCAACAATATTTAATTTAATTTTAAATTTAATAGCAAGATGTTAAATTATATTACTTATATGACTCGGGCTGTCCTCATTAGCATGTGATATATAATTTGCCGGTCAATATATTTCGCATGGTAATATTAACAGATAACTCAAATCATATCTAATACCGACTGTAATAAGGCTAATAGCCCGATTATAAATCGCATACGACATATAAAACAACTGAAAACAACTCCAAGGAAACCAAGTAATCAGTGTCAAACCAAATTAAACCTAAACCGATTAGGAATAGAATTTGAAGTCGCTAAACCGCAAACCAATAAGGGAGAGCAACGACGCAACAGATCCCGACGAATATGTTCGCAGGCTCACTCCGAGTTACTAACACTCGCAATTCATTTTGTGAACTGAATATATTAGCCTCCGACAAAAAACAACGCACCTTAACGCTATACATATAGAGATCAATATTCCTATGAGCTACAGTTGCAGAAATAACCGAGAAAATCTCCGCTTTATCCGATCCGTTTTAACTTCTATATTAAGGGCATGAAGATATAGAATTCTTTGTGAGGAAGGAAACATTTTTACAAATCCCAAATTGCGATCACATGGTAAGGTCGGCGATAAATATGTTCGGTGTATTGAAATCTAACACTGTAATAAAAAGAAAATTGGCACTTATGACACATTTCTGGGGACTGCCCGAAACTTACATGGAATAAATCTCAGCGGTTCATTTATTTATTGGCATTGGTAAAGTTATGTGACAAAAGAAAACTTTTTGTGGTCGTACAGATAAGAAAATCTATGTTCCCTATATGATTCAATATTCATTAAGCACATTTTACAAGTTTTTTTATTTTGTATTTTTGTTTATTTATTTGTTATTTATTGCTGGGTTAGGCAATAAAATAATAGAATCTAGAATATAAAACACTGAAAGACCTACACAACACACACAGATAATATTTTATAAAAATCTATCCAACCGTTTCGGGGGCCTGGACCAATCACTCAGGCAGAAACTTAGATCATGCAGATAAGACAGATGAAATTTAGATGTAGACAGAAGATAATTTAAAACAATAATTCCTGAGCTCTAAAAATAACAATTTGGTAAATAAAAATAATAATTCATAACAAAAGTACACTAGACCTTTATGTGATTTGTATGGGAATTGTAGAAGAAGATTTAGCTCATAGAAACAAAACATACCTAAATTAAATACAAAGTTTAAGAATGGAAATAATAAAACTCCTCAGTGCAATAAAGATAAAGGAACTCTTTGACCAGCAATACGTGTTTCATTTTATGTAGGTACTGCCTATAACCATTACAGCAAAATTGATTTCAATTTTATGGTTTCTGCTCCCCTGAATCCAATCATTGTTATCGCTTGTGTATGCTATTAAATTATAATGAGAGCAAACGTTTTAGGGTGTGCCGTGAATATTTACAGTGTATCTTTTGAGATTAAAGTTAGAGCTTGAGAAACATGTATGTGATTTAACAATTGTTTGTCTTTTCCTAAATTAGCATAATTAACTTAGCATAAACCAGGCAAGACCATGCTTTGCACCCAAACATGGTCTTATAGTAAAGTTTGGGACTATGCCGTGCTCCCCACTGTCAACCTTCATTAACCTATGTCACAATAGGAAATTAGGAGGTAACCAAATATATTTTTCTGTAGACCACTTTTCAAAATTGTCACGGTTTAGATGGACCCCTGCTGTTCTGCCATATTCCCACCTGTTTACAGTTACGTAGACCCCCGTCGAGATTCCATAGACCCCGGGGGTCCACCTGGTCCTTTGAGAATCCCCTTATGCGGTAATATTTAAAAAAAAAGTTAAAATACAAACCACTTTGAATTCTTTTTTAGATTCACTTTAAGTACATAAACATTCATTTCTCTAATTAGCAGAAACTGTTCCCGGTTCTACACTAGAATTCCTGGAGTCTGGTTTCCGATGATATGGACAAGTTTCAGATCTTCCATAAATACAGTCGGTAAAATTTGAAAAGGAATTAATTTACCAATAAGTAAAATTTTACTTCCTATTACACAACCAAATGCAATGGATGTTTTGTTTTTGTATGGACGAACAATAACACGTGCTCTGTATTTATAGTGGACTGTCGAGAACCTCTTTTCTTGGACCCTTGTCAAAGCCTCGACGGATATACTTTCATAAAATTTATTACGATACCGAAAAAATGTTTAAAACAAATTCGAGGGGGTTGGCTGCAAACCTTTACTTAGTATGGGTCTCTGGAGATACCTGCTAGAATATTCGTTAAACTTTGACTATCTCAAGTGGTCTACTATTCTTACTTTTATTTAATAAAGTGTTAGCCGAGTTGTACAAGCCACATGCAATATCTGCCATACACGTCTGTGCAGGCTGACGCTCCGTTGGCGTGCTCTGACGTGGACCCTTGCCAGGCGTGTCTTGGCAAGTCTTACACCGCATCCTGAACATGTCTAGACGATGCAAGAAATTGATTTCTCAGCAATAGTAAAATAAATGCACTTTCAATATCTCCAACAATATTGTCAAACTCTTACGGAGCTTTCCATACAATTTAAATATTTATACAAATCTTAGTGCTTTTGACCATTAAAGGGTGACCAGATGGTCATGGCATTAAAGGTAATTATTATTTTGAAGTTTTAGTAAGTTTATTTTGATTTAGTAGGATTGGCTCGAAATCTACCGGACTTTCAGAACTTTTAGACA
Source organism: Eantis mithridates tamenund (assembly GCA_018251735.1). Lineage (NCBI taxonomy): Eukaryota > Metazoa > Arthropoda > Insecta > Lepidoptera > Hesperiidae > Eantis > Eantis mithridates. The sequence continues at coordinate 7,974 of DWPP01000388.1, forward strand.
TAAACAATAGACCGTGATTTCTACCTCTCATAAGTTACCTTTTGTATATAGTTTCACTCAAACAGTTAACAGTAGTTTTGAATGCTTTGAAGACAGGGTTGCAGCTGTTTTAGGTGCATAAAATGTTTTTTCAGCAGTATTAGAATATTAGGAGATTTTCATTTTTTTTAACAATGGGAAAAAACACAAAAACAGACTAATCTCAGTTAGGTCAATATAATATTATTGTAATTGCAATCAGTCACTGCAATCAGTCGTACATTTTCGTTTATTTGGTGGTAGCCCGCAACGGGTTCAATAAATACGCCAGTAACTTAACTATCTGAAATTCCTTTTCTGTCATGAACTATGCATTCCCACACAATACTGTCAATGAAATATCTATTTCATTCTCATATTCACGTGGAATATTTTACAATCACTTTGCTGAGAACTGGAGTGCCATATAAAAATGTATGAGTTTAAAAGCGAAGAGAACATGTACAGAATTACTTGCGGAACGTCGGCGATGTCGCATTTATACGACTATATCATAAATTATACTTGCATGCTAACGTAGCGAGTGTAAAGCGGTATCTTGGGCGGTTGCTTGAAGAGTTTAATTACACGTGTTTAATGACTGGATTATAGACTTCTTGAAACAAAACGAAAACCTACTGTAATGGAATAGACAGTAAGCACCCAGGCATTCAGTTATTGAATCACCGAAGGAAAATCGGACGAGCATACACTATGATCATTTCACTTCACTCCACTTCAACCTTTTGCAGTCTACTGGACAAAGGCCTCCTCAAATATCCCGGAATTCAATAATGGCCTTAATACAAAGCTCTAAATAGATATTTGCTAATATAAAATAGGTTGAACAAATAGTTGGGCCTGTTTCAAATCGATGTTTAAAACTATGTACAAGAATTTTTTAGTAGTAAGTAGCAGTTCATGTTTATTCGTGCAAAAAAAAACGGAGTGCGTGTAATATTTAAAAATGCATATGCGCTTTTCCAAATGTTATGTACATGGTACATACATATACAAACATAATATATTTTTACTTTAATTAACCTGTGAAATGCACAATAACTTTTTTGTTGAATTTGATGCGGACGAAGTCGCGGGCACAGCTAGTTTATAATAAAACATCAAAAACTCCTGGACAAAAACTACATAAAACTACAAAGACGATATGAAACCTTCATCAAATGTAAGAACCACCGACATGTTGGATTTCTGTTAGCAATTTCATTTACGTCTGCGCCCATAAATTACTTTAGAATTAATTCAAGCCTTTAAGTCTTTCAAGTTGCTCGTTCATTTATTCGCGGTTCATTTGAATGTAAGATTAACAAAAGAACAAATCACCCATGTTATTTTTATCGATAGTCTAAACAAAGACGAAACAGTGAAATAACATTATACGAATTTGTAAGGCTTAAACGGAACTACAGGATTATGTCTTAATAATAGACTATAGGCTGTTATGGCGTTCCCTATTCATTCACTCATTCATATTTTTTTATTTAGTTGCTAGCTTTTGAGCTTTCGTGCTGTGAATAATAAAATGATTATCGAATTTTGACAGTTGGCAGAAGATTTATATAATAGAAAGCCATCTGACAGTTTAAATTACATATATTATGTACTAGCTGATCCGGCAAACGTTGCTTTGCCATATAAACAATTCCTCTATTATACTATGCGTGCAAAAACCTACCCAGTGAACCACCCTATCTAAAAAACCGCATCAATCGGTTGCGTAGTTTTAAAGATTTATGCATACAGAGGTATATAGGGACAGAGAATGTAACTTTGTTTTATACTATGTAGTGATGCATATGTATGCTATTGATGATATTTTGTAGAAGTTTGGGAATGTCGTTGGTTAGCGCACTATCGATCATGCAGCGCTGTCGCATACCCTGGGGTTTCAGCGTGTCAGTTCTACACTTTGTGGACGCGTGTACCGGATTTAAGGACTTTACGTACAGGACGGGAGGCAAAACTTTAAATTTTATTACAATTCCCGCGCGTTGAAAACCATAATCCCTTTGAGAACAAAATAAACTGTCTGTAAAACTTTCAGCGCTGTATCGTTTTTTACGCTTACATTTCATCAGTCTTGTACCTCATACATTTTTGATCCTCCTTAGGTCGTCTATCTTAAAGCCTATTTTCGCAGAATTTACAAGAATAATTTCGGCCTAGTACTTAAAACCTTATAAGTTTTTACGACTTAAATTTCTCTGAATATTAAAACCTTTATATTCGCTTCTTCGTCACTTCCCCGATGAAAATTAGGTATTAAGATGATTGCCCAGTCTCTTTTCGAGAATTACTTATTATGACATTATTTTGGGATAAATTTCGGGGGACATTAGATTATCGTTGATCAAAAATAAAGTGAAACCGGCTGACAACTCAATTTATCAGTTTGGTCATACGGTTTTGACAGTTCAAATAGATTTCGGTTTGGTTAGCGGTAGCGAAAGGGTTGAAATTTCTGGTTACGTTGAACTGTAAACATTTCAATACAGCGTTTTGTAGAAATATGATTAATCTTATTTCTTTCTTTGCGAACTCCAGTTACGCACTATATAATCTTAATGTAATTCTAAGCAGAACTAAAAATTAACTACAGAGCGGAAAGGAAATAACATTTTGAAATAAATAGTTATTTTATATGCTCCTTGAACTCGTCCTTTATTGATCACATGGTGTGAAATTTAAAGTTTCTAATCCTAGCAGTTTGGGTTGTGTGTTGGTATGTCAGTCTTCCTTTTCTAGATTTCCTTTTTAGGGAAACATAAAGGATTCTTTAGCTTAAGCTTATAAATCCGTCTAATTTAATCTAGTATTTAAAGATAAAAGATTTATGGTTCATCCATCCATCCATCAGCCTTTCGTAGTCCACTGCTGGACATAGGCCTCCCCTAATTTGCGCCATTTTATGGTTAAATTTTGATATTTCAATTCAATCTTACAAAAAAACAGCTGCCTGGTCTAGGAGACAAAGTTCAAAATATTGCAACAATTCCTGTACAGCCCTAAAATACCTATGATATGCTAAAAGCAGCTGTTCCGACAAACTTTTAATAAGCAATTACGAAAAATATGAAGACCCTCGTCAAGTTGTATCGATTCTCACAATGAGGCTTGTTACCGACTTCCTACTTTTCTTATCTAATGCCGTCTCAAGGGCGTTCCCAAAGCAAACGTATTCGGGAACAGTAGGATCACTAGGTTTCTTGAAAATAACCGGACGAAAATTTAAAAAAAATGGCAAGAATTTGAATCGGATATTTAACGACTAGACTGTATAACAGTGTACTATTTAGGTACAAAGTTTAAAATTATTATTTTCACGTGAATTTACGATTTTTTTCATCTTACGGTTTTTCTCGTCTCTACATGGTTCGAAGTTGATAGCAAATAATTCATAATTATGTTGAGAATTGTGTGTCAGAATTTTTTATAACCCGTTCTGATTTTAAAAATCCATAAAAAGTATAAATTATTAATGCATAAACAAAATTCTTCCTGTTTCCATGCTTTCAAAATTCAAATATTTTATTTCATCATCAGGTATACAAAATACTCTTAATAAAAATTAATATTATCTAATAGAAATATTTCATGTGCTTTAAGCATACCTGAGTGCCTGCGTGTGGTAGATCGAAAAAAAAAGCCGGTGGAAAAA